>OVBE01009778.1:0-13734 GCA_900406425.1 Iberis pinnata
ACATTTTAGTTAGTTGGATATATATATATATATATATATATATATAATTAATGTATGATGAAATTTAACTATTATGGTTCATTTTTTCTATCTTTTATGAAATTAATAAAACCTATTTATTCATGCCACAAAGTCGATATTCATATTTTACATATGATATTTTATATTTTTGAAAAAACAACACATTATATATTTTAGTTATGTTGTTTTATTTTATTAAACTTAAAACATAATATCCTTTATATTTATAATATAATATTTATTACATCATATTATGTTAATCACATAATACCTAAAACAAAGTAACAATAACTAGCTAAATTATTCAAAATTTTGGACTGGGTCCATCTTGATATAATGTTTAGATTATATTTAAAATGTAGTGAAGCTTTATTTAACATAATTGAAAACTTATTTTATAAATTTTAAAAGTGATTTTGTTATATTAGATATTTATATTTCTCCATTTGCGTAAAAATAATTTAATCGTGAGAGATATTTGAAAGAGAATCGCCTATTATTAGCTACGAGACTATATTGCTCGTCTTTCCGATATTTGGCGATTGGAGTGTACAAGAGCGACGAAGAGCGAAGAAGACGACTCGTAAGTATTTAAACATTTTTTGTTAATCTTGTAACTAAAAAATATTAATTGTAATTGCTAATTATAAACAGACATAGTTTGGCTTAGTATCGGTGGCATCATATACCTTCACCTTACTCGACCGAGAGTAATTATGACGATTCAGATTCTCCGAATAAATATCAAGATGATGTTGTTGAAGAGGTTCAATATAAAGGCTCAAAAGTCATAACTTAGACATAATTCACGTGATGTGGCTCATGTTGCTGCTGAAGAGATTGAAGGATATGCATCAGGTAAAAAATAATCAAGATTTTAATATGTGAAAATAATTGATTAAGAAAGTAACAACCCATAAGTGGACAAAAAAGCGTCTTGTAAACTAGGCTTGGACATATTAAATCGAAATGAAAATCCGAATCGAAATCGAACAAAAGAACCAAACCGAAACCTTGGACATAATTTGCACTAGAGTTGATGAAATTGAATTATGAGTTTTATTGAAGAACTCACTCTTTAGATACTGTCATAATTGTATTTTGAAATAATGTCCATTTAGTGTCTAATGCTGGCTTTTCAAATTGTTTGAATTTCTTAGTTATTTGAGTTTTGTTTACTCTTTGGTTTCAATATTCTTGGTGAGTTTGTTGGTATTTATTGCTGCTATCTTGCTGCCTATATTAATTCAATGAATTATTGCTAAAAGCTCTTCAAACAACGCCTCTCACGCAGTAGTATTCACTAGGTCTTGAAACATACAAATTTTAATAGTTTCGTTCAATTATCATTAACTATGTAATTAAATCTAATCAAATATATATTGAATACATCAAAATATTTTTTAAAGCTTATGTACTCTTTCTCGGCACAAATTAAAAGATTTTGGTATCCCGTCTTATGAAAAACCATGATCGTATAAGTAGCAATGCTAACTCGCGACACACCATATATTTCTAAATGGTTTCATATACATTTTATATACTAATTTTTATTATAATTGATGTTATGTTTTATGTAGTTTATATATATATATATATATATAAAGATATTGAAAACTTATTTAACACATCATATAAAGTTTAAAGTTTCTGTTCTCCGACCTGTAAATAATCAAGATCATGAAGCATTGATATGTAAAAAGTCATTAACCAAATTCACATAATCGAGTTGTCGTATCAATTCTCTTTATATGTAAATATATTTTTCAAAGCATTCAACCAATTGTGACATAGTTGAACACCTTTCTTTTAACATAGTGAACGAATATGAGATTTTACCAACTTTAACTTTGCAAAAACTTTTTTTGTAGAGGCAACATGAACTGTTAACAATATTTGATATCAGATCTAAGAGTTAGGATAACCACTTTTGATTGTTTTAAAAAGTTCAACACTTCAACTGAGTTAGAACCGAGTTGTAATTATTTATTTAATTTATTTAAATATTATTTTTAAAAACTATTTTAAATTTGAACTAAAATCAATTGGAGGTTTAGATTTAGTTTAGATTTTTAATTTTGGGTGGTCTAGCAATTTTGTTTAAATATGTGATTTTTTTGTTGTAAAAGAAAATTGATGGCATAAAAATAAACATTTTGTGGTGGCCTTCGGCCATCGTGTGGAACTTATATATGGTCAAACATAAATATTCCACATTGGAAAACTAGTCAAGGTTTGACTAGTATATAAAGAGTCCAATATCACAAATTAGTGTGAGGCATTTTGGGGCGGTACCCAATAGAAAAGCAGTGCTGGCTTTTGTGGCCCAAAGCAGACAGTAGCATACTAAGGGTTATTGGGCTTGGTAGTAGCGACCCAGAAGAGTAGGGCGTTATAAGTTGGAATCAGAGCACGTTCGATTCTATGATGGAATTAGGAAGGTCGGCTGGTATGCAACGAGAACGTTGTTTTCTATACTGGGGGTGATTTCGTGGAATCCATGTATGATCAAACACAAATATTCCATATTAGAAAACTAGTCAAAGATTGACTAGCATATAAGGAGGCCAATATTCCAAATTAGTATGAGGTCTTTTGGAGTAATATCCAATAAAAGGGCCGTGCGGGCCTTTGTGGCCTAAAGCGAACAATATCATACTAAAGATTATTGATTTTGGTAGTAGCGATCCAAGGGAGTGGAACGTTACACATCGCCCGCATTTGTTTCAAGTAGGCACGGCTCTCTCTTGCTCTGATTTATGTGTTGGATGGTAGATAATAGTAATTTATAAATGAAATTTGAGACAGTTAAAAGAGAACAAAAAAAAATGCATTGTTTGGGAAAGTGTTCCTTCGTGATCATAACAAGCGATGACAAAAGTTTTTATAGTAAGACGAGAAGAAACATAGAACACAACGATTCCAAAACTTTGTACAAACAAATTAGACAAAACAAGCCTGTTCGTTTCTCACTATGTATACAAAAATTATAGAAATATTATGACCACAAATTCACACACCTTGCAAAGCAGTGAGCTTTCTTTCACATTGCTCTATAAATAACAATCAAAAGCTTAAGAGAAGATTTGAAATCAGAAGAGGAGAAGAAAAAAAAAAACCATAACAAACACAGAACCAAGATTTCATAAGAAAGAAATGCACTTTACTTAAATGCAAGATGGTAGAGTAAGTCCATGGCAGAAATAGGCCATAGTGATGTATATGATCACCAATAGTAGAAGTATTAAGAGGAATCTGCAAGACACAAAACACAATTAGAAACAGTGCTAAGGAGAATTCTAGCTTGAGATGTTGTTCATATAGGCACAAATTATCGAAAAGCCAAGATCTTGATTCTGTATTAGGTTAAAACTAGGGCTGTGGAAAAAACGCCGAACCGAATTTTCCGAACCGAACCGATCTATGTAGAAAAAACCGATCGGCGCAAAAAAGGTTCAATTTCGGTTTTCGGTTCGATAACCTAACGGGTTTCTTTTTCTTTTTTATTTTGAAAATAACTGAAAATTACCGAAAATTACCGATAATTAACCAAATAAACCGAACTTCAAAAACCGATCCTAATAAACCGAACTTCAAAAACGAACCGAAATTCTATTCGGTTTAGTTCGGCGAACAAAAATCGAAAACCGAAAAAAAACGAACCGAATTTTCCGGACCGAACCGATCTATGTAGAAAAAATCGATCGGCACAAAAAAAGTTCAATTTCGGTTTTCAGTTCGATAACCTAACGGGTTTTTTTTTCTTTTTTATTTTGAAAATAACCGAAAATTAGCCGATAATTAACCGAATAAACCGAACTTCAAAAACCGATCCTAATAAACTGAGTTCCAAACCGAACCGAAATTCTATTCGGTTTAGTTCGGCCAACAAAACCGAAAACCGAAAAAAAACGAACCGAATTTTCCCGAAAAAACCGAATTTCCAGCCCTAGTTAAAATTATGCAACATAACAAATATGGAACTTGAGGGTGACTAAAGCACTTCACTTGCCATAGTTTAATACGTTCTTAAGCCAAGACTAGTTTTATTGTAAGGTTTTTCAATCACAGTACTGCAACACTGTTCAATTTAGAACATGACATTGGACAAACAAGTTAAGGTTTTAGAGAATACATACGCAAGCTTGCAGTTTCTCCACCAAACAGTGTTTCTGAAACGACGAGTTTGCTTTCTGAATCGGAATGTATTTCCTTGCATAGTGGCAGTTTTATCAACAAGAAGCTCAAGACGTTCACCTCTATCTAAAACTTTGTCAATGTTCTCAATCATGACACCTCTTACCTATAAAGCCAAGATTTCAGAAGCAAGTCTTTTACAATAACACAATCAGTTTATAAACCTTTTAAGAGTGAATTCAAACCTGATTCATTTCACCCTTAATCCGATTAATCCTATCAGCATTAGGATCATTAGAGTAATACTCAATTTGTTGATTAAGAACTCTTGAGAATTCTTCATTCATAGCATAAGCTTGTGCTGTATGAACAGCTCGAGCATAAGTCCGTACGAATCTTTGGTGAATATCCTCTAGAAATGCAAAAGGAATCCTTCCTGATAAATTACATACGAATCAAAAGAGTTTAGAAAAGTGAAAACTCCTGTCTCTGTCAAGAAGATCGAATTGATTTTCATATGGTATACATGAAGAAACAAGATCTTAACTCAAAATTGATCAGTTTCACAATCAATAAAACTATCATTCAGAGAATACTCCCAAACATAACAACTTAAATTAAGCTCATGATTTTGAATTCCAGTGTCACAAAAGCAGCTCAAGATCTCGTGAATAGTAACCAATCGACTAAATAGAGCAAGAGTTACAAAAAGGAAGATAGAGAACGTACTTCCGGCGGTTTCTTCAGCCATACAAAGAACAGTGAGGCCATCGGTTCGCTTAACATGGAAGACGTAACGATCCTGAGAGTAAGAGACGTTACAATCGTCGTTACCAGGGACCTTCTCAAGGATCTGCTTAGCGATAGTGCTAGCATTCGTAGATGAAGCGGTGAACTCCGCAAGCACAACCGTGCCACGCGCCACAAGTGCGTAAAGAATAGTCATCTCCGTCGTCGATCAACAGCTAAATCAAACCGCGTAAGAGAAAGAGGAAGGTCAAACGAAGAAGATCGAGCCGCAAGAGATCAATCAGAGAGAAAGAGAACCAATAGCTTTTCAACTTTCTGCTACATAGAAACTTGAATCTCTCTCCCTCTTTCTCTTCTAGCTGGAGATAGAGAACTTTTCGCCTCGAACAGATTTTAAAACTAAATTCTGGAAAGCTACGGATACTGATACCTTATTGGGCCTTTTCATATTAAACTATAAGGCCTATAATAAAAGGACAACTCATAGAAAAAACTGCAGCTACCAAAATCTCTCTCTGATCAACCAACTCATAGAAGTTTTCTTTTTTAATGTTTTCATAATACTTTTAAATTTTTATTGGTCTTTTTTTTTTTGTTAAAGGAATTTTTTTATTGGTCTTTATACAATCCAATTATGTTCTTTCTTCTATATTTTTTCACTTATAGAGTGCATATATCTGTTAATTAAATCACAGACATTTTTTATTTTGTCATTCGGGGATTGTTCGTGGCATCTATAATATAGCGGTATTTTTTTTTATGTATTCGACTAGAATTTCTGAAAAATCTTATATTAAAATCACATATTGGAAGCTTCCATGATGGTGTAGTTAAATGATTATTTACAAAAAAATATATAGAAAAGTTAGAGTATAGTTCACCGGATGCGGTATCTCGCAAAGATAAAAAAAAGTCATAATATATACAATACAAATTTTGCATTATTGTTAAAGACGCGGATACGAACTAATTGGTACCGTATCGACATTTCACGACATGTAACGAATGCAATGGTCTATATCTATACGACTTGAAAACTAAAAAAAGTAATATTTGTATGGCATATATCTCGTCTAGAATGAGATGGAGTATGAAAAAAAAATAGCAAACTCGATTGTCTACTAGCATGTAAGGTTTATCTTAGAAGAAAGCAACGTACAATTTTAATTTTTAAAAACTTTTGTCTTCATCGTATGGTATATGGTGCATATAGTTACTTACACAAAAATTTGTATTTCGATGTTTTGTATTCGACTTTCTAATCACTTGTACTCTTTTACTATAATAAAATTTGATGTTAAAAAAATGAAAACTATAAGACCTCAAAATTTATACTCCTCTTTTCAAGATTTCTAGCAAAAAGAAAATTGTTTCGTTTTAATATTTTTCAGTATTCAATACAAATTATCTGCTGACCAAAAAAAATTATCTTCTTTATATCATTTTATAACCTTTCATATTCTACACAAATATTTTTCTATTAGTGAAATTATATTAATATATTTAATAAATAGTATATTATAATGAATAATTAAGTTTTCATAATGTGTCATGTTTTTCATCCTTCACAATAAAATAGGAGTATTCTTGTAAGCTATAAGGACAATAAACTTTTTTATATGATTAAACATATTTACTTATACAATTGGATAGGAGAGTACTTTTCAAATGTTTATATTCAAATAGTTTTGGGCTGATTTAACAAACTCCCTCAACTTTGTCTATCTAATTTTTTTTCCCCTAAACTTTGGAGCTCTTTAATTTCCCACATGAACTTAGGTTGTTCTTTATACAATTCCTCAACTTTGTCCATCCAATTTTTTTCCTCTTGGACTTTGAAGCTCTTTAATTTCCCACCTGAACTTTGACTGCTCTTTACCTGATCCCCTCAACTATTCCTTTTCATCATTTTACCCCTTTAAGCGATTTAGAACACTTATTTACGATTTTGAATTATAAAAGCGATAACAAATCGCGTTTTGGTTTAACCCAATAAATGTTACGTTATATTAAATTTTACTTTTAATATTAAATTTAAACTAATGCAACAAAAATATTTTAAAATTAATTAAAATAGTTATTTATATATACTTTTTAATATTAAAATATTTTAATTTAATTTATTATTTTTTAATATTATTTTATAATAAAAAATATAATTTATTTTTTAATTAAAATATTAAATCAAATATTTAATTCAATTTTTTATAAACTATTTTATAATATGATAATATTATAAAATATATAATTAAATATTCTATTTTTAATATTAAAAATATTTTTTAATTTAATTTAAATTTTAAATATTATAATATTATAAAATACTTAATTTATTATTTGATTAAATTATTGTAAAATATTAAAATATTATAATTTATTTAATTTATTATTTTAATTGATTTAAAAATATTTTCGTTGTATTATTTTAGAAATAATATTAAAAATAAGATTTAATATTAAAAATATTTGAACGTAAAATTTAATGGGTTAAATCAAAATGCAATTTGTTATCGTTTTTATAATTTAAATCGTAAATCAGTGTTCTAAATCGCTTAAGGAGGGTAAAATGATGAGAATGAATAGTTGAGGGGGTCAGGTAAGGAGCAATCTAAGTTCATGTGGGAAATTAAGGAATTTCAAAGTTCAGGGAGAAAAAATTGGATGGACAAAATTGAGGGAGTTGGGTAAAGAGCAACCTAAGTTCAGGTGGGAAATTAAAGAGCTCCAAAATTTAGAGGGGAAACAATTGGATGGAAAAAGTCGATGGGGTTTATGAAGTCAGCCCAATAATTTTTATTATGTGAATAGTAAATTATTATATGGTGAATGACAAATATTTAAATTTAAATTATATATTTAATTAGTATAAATGATGAATAATATATGTGAGTGATAAATAGTTTATATGAATGATGTACATTTAAAATTTAAAGTATTGTTAGAACTGAGTGGATTCTAATTAATTTATTGTATATATTTTTTGTCAAAATTTATAGCATATGTCTAACATAATATATTAATGTAACTAAGAAAATTCGTATATCCATAAAATTAGTTATATTTGCCTAGATTTTTTAATGAAAAAACACAAGCATATGGTGTAAAGCAAAAAAATTATTGGTATGAAAATGAAAATGACTAATAAGCCCAACCAAAACGATATAAACGCAACTCTAAACCAAAACGTGGTTCACAACCCAAACCGAAACTCATGGGAAGAAGGTGGGGCATACATATATACAGTACACATATACACGGTACCGCCGTTTCCGTTAAAGTAAACACGTGAATCTTTCGGCCTTTCCGTTAAAGTAAACGATACCGCCGTTTATCGCCGTGATCTGTAGAATTCAACCAGAGGTAGAGAAGACCCTGAGAGACGCAATCTGGTCTCTGATCTGACGATCTTCATAAACCCTACGCTTGCTTACTCAGATTCCTTTTTGAGGATTGCGTAACTTGTGGTTCACGATTGCGAAATTAGAATTCGATCGACTCTTCGATTGGTTGTAATTGGAGTATTAGATTCGGCTACAGAGAGCTGGAGAGAGAGAGGTAAAATTTGGTAGAGATGATGCAGAGACGGAGTCCGCCGAAGCATAGGCATGACGGCACGTCCCCGCTTCCATTGGGAATGGATTGGAGCCCTCCGCCTCGTAAATGGGTGAGTTTTTGCGATTCCTTAATTCCGAAATTTGTTATGTTTCGTTGTGTGAGTGATATGCTCGAATTCTGCAGCTGTTGTAGCTTGTTTTATATGTTCTTCATTGTTCTTATGCTATTGTCGATAGCTACTGTACAATGTCCAATGTAGAACTCACCAGAAAAGGCATTAAGTTCGTACAATTGGTGAATTCTGTTGCTTCCTTACCTTCTGCAAAGAAAACTTTATCGATTGAATTGTTAGTTTATCTTTCTTTGTTCTTGCTCTTTAGATAGCTGCATTCTGCAGACTGAGAATTACCATTCAATTCAGTTGAATTCCATATATGGAAACTTTGGGAATTCAATGCACTAAGATTTTTCTGTTTTCTTCTTTTTGTGCAGAACGGTAGAGAAACTGTTTGGCCTCATGACCCTCGAACCGGATGGAGTTATTGTGTCACAATACCCTCATGGGTTGTCCTTCCAAAATCAAGAAATTCAGACCCTATAGTGGTAATTTAAATAACTGAATGTTTTAGTTTTTGTCTCTTGTAACTGCTAGCTGTAGTTTTTTGTAGCAAATTTATATCTTCTATGTCTGTGGATCACCAAATTTCACTATAAACAATAGAATATACGGTTCTTATACTCACTAAATAATGTAGCAGAGTGTACTTTCTTTTCATTCGAAGAGTATGGTTTAACTTGCGTATATATATAACATTTTAGAGGAACAGTTTTACAGGGTTCAGGTAAGTGTGCAATCCCCTGAAGGTGTTACCACAATGCGAGGAGTCTTGAGAAGATTTAATGATTTTCTAAAGCTATTAACCGATGTAAGATTTTTTCTCCCCTGAGCATTGGCCGATCCACTTCTCCATTTCACTTCCCAACGTTATTAAGCTATAGTTTTTATTAATGATTTAAATGCAACATGTTTCATGCATATGCACATTCATGTTTTACTTGCAGCTTAAAAGAGCATGTCCGAGAAAAAGTTTTCCATCAGCTCCTCCCAAAGGGCTGTTGCGCATGAAAAGCAGAGCAGTATTAGAAGAGGTATGCATTTTTTCCTGAGGATAAGTGAATGAGGACATTTTGTGTAACCGCTGTTACTCTCGCTTTCTTTCCTGTTGGTGCTTTTTTATCTCTGCTCCTTCCCTCAACCCTCTTCCTCCAAACCTGATCTAACCAAGACTTAGTAATTAGTATGAAAAATGTAGATTAATGGTAGTCTTCAGGTATATAGATATACAGAAAGCCATGTACTGAACAACGATGTTACAATTATTCTTGTGAACATTCTGTTTCAAAAATGATAGCTGTGACCTTGTTGCAGAGAAGGTGCTCCCTTGAGGAATGGATAACAAAGCTATTATCTGATATAGAATTGGCAAGAAGTGTCGTAGTTGCATCCTTTCTTGAACTAGAAGCTGCTGCTAGGTCTGGTATGAGCTATTACATCAAGTAGTAAACCATGTTTTGGTTAGTACTGTTATGTGTTACTTGTGTCTAACTTGATCTTGCTTTTCAGCATGCCAAGAGGTAGATCATAATGCCACTGATTCCAGTAATGATAGAAATAGCACAAGTTCATCACCTATGGTTCACCCAAGTTTGAGCTTGTTTCATGCTGGAGGCAGTTCTTCTCTTACTTCTGACTATGGCAGTGATACTGCTTATGAAACATCTGAGTTTGGGTCACCAAGTTTAGGACAGGATGATATCTCTGAAATTGGTACCGAAGATCTAACTTTGGATGAAGATTTAACAAATCCAATTGAGAAGCTCGTTAACTTTAGCATGACGAACATTGATGAGGGACTTTCAATGAGCCAAACTATTCTAGAGCAACTGGAAGACTTTCCCAAGCATGAAGTCCGCTCAAGATATGTCAATAATATCTTGGGCAAGCATGCATATAATGGAAATGCTTCTAGAGGTGTATTTCTTGCTAGTGATGGCCCACAACTTCTTTCTGAACCTGAATCATCAACTCACTCATTAACTCACGATAGAAAGCTTTCTTTTGAGAGTGCTGAGGGATTTGGTCTACAAACCGGTGAGACATCAGCATCTGGTCTCCTAAGTTCAGGCAGTGAAAGCCACCTGGATCTACACAGGGGTCCTGTTGTATCGTTTGAAACTGGGCTTGTTAGTAACCAGGAGAGGCAGGGTAGTGCACAAATAGTTCTTCCCCGGGAACTGCGTAATAAATTGAACAGGATTCTGTTAGCCACGAATGAGAGACTTGTCAATGCAAAAACAGATATGGAGGATCTTATAGCAAGACTAAATCAAGAGATGGCGGTGAAGGATTACCTTAACAAAAAGGTACAATTAAGAAATTTCATTTTATGGTTCTAAATGTTTGTGTCTTAACCGTTTTTTCTTTTGAGTGAATGAAAGTGTTGTAATCTTCCCCTTTTACTTCTCAGGTTAATGATCTAGAAGGGGAACTTGAAACTACTAAGCAAAGAAGTAAAGAGAACTTAGAGCAAGCTATTATGACCGAGAGAGAAAGAGTTAATCAGATGCAGTGGGATATGGAAGAACTTAAACAAAAATCTTACGAGATGGAAATGAAATTAAAATTGAGAGAGGTATGATTTAAAAAATAGTTTCATGTATAAACTTATTTTCGCAGCCAATCTGGTCGGCATAGATCGTAGATAATTTCCCTTCACTAGAAAAGCACGCTAATGCAAATCATTGCTACAGGATGGAACCTCATATGCAGGAACCACTGAACAGTCAAGTATATCTGACGGACATGTTTTGTCGAAAGAATTGGATGCAAAAGATCAACAACTAGAGGATCTCTCTAGGCGATATGAACAATTAGAGGCACAATTTAAAGCAGATACTAAAGTTCTTGTCAAAGAGGTCAAATCATTAAGGCGTTCTCATGTGGGACTACAAAAGGAGCTGACTCAATCTTTGACAGATAAAACCGAAACCGAGGTAATGTTTGCCACGCGTAGTACGTATTTACATATACATAATTTGGCAGCACGATTATTTTTGGCGGATTTTCACAATGCATCGATAACACAACTGAGACAGGATCATGTTGCACTTTTCAGAAATTACTCCAAGAGGAAAGAAAACTGCTTGAGAATTCGAAAGCGTCTAGAAAAAAATTGCTTAGTGACTGCAGAATTCTCCACGAGCGACTTAAGGAGTACAACTTGAATTTGTCAATGGACGGAAATGGTAAATTCGAAGAGGGTTCTACTAAAGTATCAGACGCTTTACACTTGCTGTCAATATCTAATGATCAGATTGAAGAGGTATTGATGCATCTCTGTTTTATCTCCATTTAAAATCTCAAAGTTCCCAACTTACTACAACATCCAATCATATCTAACTTTTCCTCTACTAGGATTTATGTTTCTCTGCATCTTGATCAATGAATCAGAATAGCGTAGAATAATTAGCTTTTCATTGTATAAGTGAAAGCATTGCTGTGAGTTTTACAAGTTTTAGCAATGTTGACCTTTTTTCAGGGTCAGCTACTAGCTGCTGATAAATCACTAAGCATGGATACTGAAACAAGAGTGATGGAGGACGAGCTGAGGAAGATACTGGCAGATATTTTTGTAGAGAGTGCCAAATTGAGAAAACAGGTGAACATTTCAATGCTTCATGACCTTCAGAAAGATGTGAATAAGGAAAATGGTAAAGAGAAAGAGTAGGCATCTAGATAAGTAAAGTAATATTCGAGAGAATAGAGCTCTGTGCCAATTGTTACTTGTTTTATCAGTGGGACTGGTCACTTTAGAATTGTAAAACGGTTGGTCTCTTGGCAAAGCAAATTAGTTGAAAGCTGAGGCTTGTAATCATATATATATATGACTACTACTACTTTCCACGAGTACATAAGGGCAAAAACATGTGTATTGACTATGGACTGAGTATGTTTGTTGTAATTGCATTATATCATTTACATGTATTTTCTCTTTTTCTTGTGATTTGAAAACTTTAGTTCTTACGAGTTTTCGTGACTCTAGGTAAACTCGTGAATGCAGCTGCTCCACGCACTGTTAGTATCGTTGCCAATTAGGACTGTGCGTTCGGATATTCGAGTCGGAAAATTCGGGTAGTATTGATTAGTATCTATTTAGAAACCGTTAAGAATTGGTTCGGTTCGAGTACCTTTTGGGTCGGGTCGATTGGGATAATTTTATAAAAAACCGATACGGAACCGAATAATTTTGGTTTAGCTAATAACGATTATTTTTATCCAAATTGTCCGTTCAAATTCAAAATATCCGCAATACCTGAAACTATATAAAAAAAATTGTATAAAGTATAAAAGTTAAATTGAAAATGTCCAAGTCTACAAAATAGTAAAAACATAAAACGTATAAAATTTAAACTATAACAGGACCAAAATAATTCAAATATACCATATAAAATTATAAACAATAATATAAATCACAAAACAAAATAGTAAAATTACCTTTATTTATATATATATATATATATATATATACGGTTTTTTGGGCTTTCGGTTCAGATCCGGTTTGGTTCAGATATCCATACTAAAAATTATAAAAATTATTCAGATTATTTGAAAACACGGTTCGATTTCGGTTCCAAAATTTTTCGTTTGGTTTCTGTTCGGGTAAACTGCCACTCCTAATTGCCAATGCAATATTGAACTCAGAATATTGAACCCTTTAAAACTCAATAGCCTCTATATGTTGATCTTTAATCTCTTTCAAATTCAGCTTGGTAAAGACTTGCGGTATTATGTCTGGTGTCATTTTGAGTTGTTGTGATTGAGATGTATATGTTTAGAGTTTTATCTATTTTCATGGTGATTAGTAGTGACGTCTTGTCAAAATTGTATGAATATTGGATCGAGATATATATAGCTCTACTCAAAAATCATGCAAATCTTTATTTCATAATCACCAATTGGGGGTTAAGTGTGGTGGTCGTTGACATCGCTTTGGATCTCTTTTTTAGAGATGGATTCTTTTGATATTTTAAATTTACCTTGTATTGAGGTTTCTACTAGCTTTAGTCTAGTTCATTTGGTTTTCTTTGATATTCTAAATTTACCTTGTATTGAGGTTCTTACTAGCTTTGGTCTAGTTTCTTTGGTTTTTTTTTATATCCCTAATTTACCTTGTATTGAGGTTTCTACTAGCTTTGTTCTAGTTTGTTTTA
>OVBE01009779.1:0-15687 GCA_900406425.1 Iberis pinnata
TTTATTTTCCTTAGTTATAAAAGAATTTTCGGATTCTCGGATGCCTAAAACTATAAAGAATGAAATGTATTTATAGGTCTTGACGCCAGTCCTATTCCTAATAAGATTTAGGATTCCCAATTCTATTTAGATTCAGAATCCATATAAAATTAAGCATAATCTTATATTTTCCTTTTCTTTAAAATATATGATCTTCCTTTTTTTGGATTCTTATATAATTGGATTTTATTAACGTCCATATTTATCCACAAAGATCATTTGGAATAAGAATGAAGCCTTCTTATATATTTGGATCAGAGTCGACAATAGCAAATATTGACTATGAGAGCATTGGTTGAGATAAAGAGGCTTGGTTTGTTGCGGTGGTCGGCGATAAAAGCTCGGTGTTGTTGTCAAAGCAACAATGTCTCATTCCCACATATTTTTGGAGTCTACAACAATACCGTATTTATTGTATTAGTATGTATCGATATTTAGGGTTTAAAGAACGCTTATCTTTATTAACTTAAGAAAAACTCTCTCAAAACTTAAGTCTCACAAAACCCATAGAGAATATCACACCTTGATACCTCTATTTATAATAACCAAGAAAACCCTAATCTAACTAGAAAAATGATTTACATATTTAATTAGATAACTCGTAATAATATGCATATATTTAGATATCTCCTAAATATATTCTTGGTCTTATCTTATTCCTTTTATTTTACTTCAAGATAAGGTCAATAGTATTAAAAGTGAGATAAACTTATGGGGATAGAGGATCATCGTTGGTCGTTGACTTTCCTCAAGGAAGCAACATTCATAGCCGAAACAAATCAAAATAAAGTTTAATAAGGTCGGATTAAACATAAACAAAGAGTAGGAAAAATTCAACAATGATGACAAGGAACAAGGTCAGGGACCCTTCGCTGATTACGGCGGCACCTCCATCTTTAGTGAAAGAACGGGACACGACCGAAAAGTCTTAGACTCGATAAGGAATGAAGGCTCTCTTATGAAAAAGCAAGACATCTTTTTGGATAAAATGTAAATATTTAGTCCAAGAGATGAACTGGGCCTAAAAAAGATAAAGCCCAAAACAATTTTGAATCTAAACAAGAGAAATTCTACCAGAAACCAAAAACAAACCAAACCCAATCCAAAAACGAGGCTACAACCCAAAAAGAAAGGCTTTTTACAGCTTAAGAGAAAAACCCTAAATTTGAGAGGAGGCTTTAATCCTAGCAAAATTGCCGCTAACCAACAAGAAATTATGCCGCCGTACACACGTCAATAGATCGGAAATGTTGGCCATCCACAGGAACCGTTTCTGCCTCCCCAAACCTACTAGAATCCCGCTGTGCCTAGCACAAAACCAACATCCATGGCGATAACTTACCGATAACCAAAACAGAGAGCAAAAGATGACTTCGATCGACTCCAAGAAGCTAGCGGCAAGGCTTAGCCACACGACAGCCCAACCCGCATGGAAGCCACGCCGGATCGATAAAAAAAGACTGCTTCCATGACTCTGCTACCAAAACCACCTGGCCTGGAGGAAACGATGGCGATGAAGAGTGCCAGGGCGTGTATACCGCCACACCTGGCCGTACAACCTCTGCCTCCGAACCTCCGATGCAGCATAAATGGTGAGGAGAGAGGATCTTCACCACCAGAGATAAATAAGACATCATAGGGAAGAAAAGAGCCACCAGATTTGTACTTAAACAAACGCGATGAGAGGGATCCGACCAGAGAAGAGCCAAGAGAAGCATGCATATGTCGCGGCAGGGAACCATCCTCGTCCACGATGAGGCGCTTTCACGACAAGAGGATGAACCATCTAAAGAAAATAAGAGCCTAGAGAATAGAAAATGCGGTAACAAGGGGCGTAGGCGGCTAAACCAAAGTCTAAGGAGCCACCGCTGGCGCTGGAGGCTGCAGTGCATGAGAACTAGTCATTGTTTAGGCAACAATGATTATGGCCAAAGGACTACAGAACGCAATCCCAAAACAAAGGCAAGGAGGAGCAAAACATGATTTCATAATATAAATTTGTGAGGACTATAGCTAATCATATCTTTGAGATCCAAATAAACTAGAAGGAGAAGGCGTTATTATCCTTGATTGGAAGTAGCAATGACCAATCCTTAGTTTTAGTTGAATACCAAAGACAACATGATTGAAGAAGCATAAATTAAATTGAGAAGAATCTCTTAAGTTCTACAATATTTTCTTAAGTATTACAAGTTTATTCTCTTAGAATATCAAAGTTTTGCAGAAGATTTTCCGTACGCTCTCTGGACCCCCACCAAGACCATTAATAGGACTCTCTCAGTAGCTCATGCCTCGCACCTCTCGCACTCAATGCCTCTTTAGTGCTCTTGATACACCATTACGTCTTTTGAACCTCTCATAACCATCAGCTCAGTCCGCTCTCATCGTTCCTTTGGAGAATGCGCACATTGGGCTTACTAACGAGTTGAGACAGCCCACGCAAATCTCGGCTCATGATGGGACGTGTTGGCCCATTATCTTCCTTTCTTGCTCGTGGGCTTCGCATTTCTTCCACCGGCCCATGCCTAGAGGACCCATTGCGGGTTATCGAGCATTGTCGTGACTCACCGAGCTTTGTCATTATGCTCATCTGGTTTCCCGTGCGCTGAGCTCTTTCCACCCACAGAGCTCCTCTTGCGGACCATGCTCCCTATGCACTGATCTTGCTCCGCGCACTGAGGGATCTCCGGGGCGTTGAAGCTTCTCTCTAATTGTTGCCGACATTAGTATTCTCGGAGCTCCGACATAGCTCTCCGGGTGCAGCTCTCCTTGGAGTGGGCTGCATCGGCCCGCTCCCCTTTCCTTGTGATATGAGCCCACTTAGAGCACATGCTCTGCACTTGGCTCCGACCCGAGCTCCCCAAATTGACCTGACATTAGTTTTGCTCCCACATTTTGCCCCCATTCCATCAATGGAAGTTTTCCTTTGGTGGAATTGCTAACTTCACGCTGTCCTGCGATTTAATGAAGATTCAAATAAGCTCGGAGCGGATTTAGCAGTAGGTAGAGAACTAAGAATCATGATTTCTCAATCAGAATTCCATAACTTACTTATCTACTCCATTATATGTAGTGAGAAGGTTTTATGGTTTCTCATATTTTCTCTGTTGTTCTTTTCAGTCCTTGCATCGGAACTCCCACTCTGCTCACAAGAAAGTCTTCATAACTCCCTATTCAAGATTCTTACAAGGTACTTTACTTCTTTTTCTCTCTAGAGTTCTTTCTTATTATGTGTGTTCTTGAATTTTAGCAAGGTTACTTAGACATTAGTGGGTTTGATCCATCTTTTGTTCAGTTAAGAACCATGCGAAAACTATTTTTCATCATGAATCTCCCCGATGTTTTAGATCAAACATCTCTTTATCCTCAAATTCTAACTTGTTCTTGGTAAAAATCTCCAATCTTTTAACCTCACTTTTACTTTCCTCTTTCTGTTTCTTACTTTTTACTCTTCATCTCCTTCCTTCTACTTTTCTATCATCACTTTTTACTTTCCACTTCTCTTTCTTCTTTCTTCATTCTCCTCTTTTTATTTCTTTTCCAAGGATCTGCTCTGACCAAGGAGCCTTACGACTCGAATCCATAGCCGTCCAGCCCGTGCCCCGCCTCGGTTCCTGAGCCCGAACCCGAGCATAGCAGTCCCCAAGCTGGACCGACCAGCCGTGAATCCGAGCAGGAACCCGAGCAGAAATCTCTCTGTGGGATGCTGTGGGTTGGGCCGTCGTCTGTACTACCTCCTGAGCTGAGTTGTGCTCGCGCTAAATCTTCACACGCCTCGCCCGAACCAGACTAGACCCGTTCCGAGTGGCCACCCTTGATTTCTCTCAATTTGGTGTGAGCTCACGCAGGGCCTCCCTCACACCGTGACCATGACATATCCGAGCCGGAGATGTCCCGTACTTCGCCGAGCTCCTCTATAGCCCACACCGAGTCTCCGGGCAGCTTGGCTCGTGAGGTTTCAAGACTCACTTGGCCGGAGGAACTCCTTCTCTCACCTAATCCTGGTGGTGAGCCTTCATTTGATGTTATCTTTGTTCAATAAGAGCGATCCTTTCTTCCTCTTACTTTTCTGGTCTCAAGTACGTGCTTTGGTCCTCATGCCCGTTATTCATGTACCAAGGATAAATTAAGGGAATTTATACGTAGTTTCCGGATTCCAAAGAACATTGCCTTAGTCTCCCCGCTAGATTCGGAGTCTCCGGAACTCGTTAGGGAGGGCCATTGTTGTGCCTATGAGGTCTTTTTCAGGGCTTATGGCCTCACCTTTTCTCTTTTGAGATCCTGGTGCTTCTTATGCATGTCATGGGCACCGCACTTCCGCAGTTGTGTCCAAACCTTGTTCGTTCTATGGTATGCCTCCAAGTCCTTGCGGAGGAGTCCGGTCTTCCCTTGACTGTTCATATGCTAGCGTGTATCTATGCTATCAAGAGCACGCCCAACCACCATGGTTCTTTTCACATCTCCACGAACGCCAACTGCAAGGTCTTCTAAGGAATGCTAGGGAAAAATGAAGATTGAAGGCCTCGTTATTTCTTCTTCCCGGTGAACGAGCTCACTTTCAGTGCCCTCACCAATCTTGTTGTTTTAGACTGGACACCCACGCCTGGTAGATATTATCTCTGTGTTTAGCTCGTACTCTCCTGGACAAGGAGGATTTCTATTGCGACCTTGCACACTTCTTCACTCGTGTTCGACTAAGACGAACTGACTGGAAGTCATTTGACTATTCTCGCATACATGAGTCAGCATCTCGTCTTCGAGTTGTTATCACTGGCGAGCGTTCCGACTACTCTCCCGCATATTTCAAGGGTAAATTCCATATTCTCTTATAAGTGTGTTCTACACATGATATTTATATGTGATTTTATCCTAACAAGGCAAAAATCTCTCTTTCAGTTATAGGCTTGATTCCGGAAACCAACATGTCTAGCTACCTCCAACAAAAGGCAGCCAAAAAGGCCTTTGGGAAGTTCAGCACTGGGTCGGCTCGCAAAGACTCTTCTCCGCCTCCTGCATCTCGCCCTGCTTGCAGGAGAAAGTAGAGGCATCTTCTGGCACAACCGTTCTCTCTCACTCTACAGTCCCTCCAATGCGTACCTAGAAGAATTGGACCAAAAGGGACCGCGCTGAGAAGGTTGTAGCTCCGGTTTCCACAATGACTCCCCCCTCAGCAGCACCCCCCCTCTCGCTGCAGGTTCCCCTTCTGTAGAGGGGGTGATCTTGCTTCTAGGAAATCATCGGCTCGAGGTTCAAAGAGGAAGGCCACTGAAAAAGGGAAAGTCAGAGGTGACCCGAAGAAACCCAAGAGCTATTGGAACTTTGACTATCAGTCGAAGTACATCATCTACACAAACAGAGTGTCCACTACCTTTATCGTGTGGCAGTTCTGTCACCCAAAATGCAAGATACCTCCGTTGGAAGAGCTCCCAAGTGAAGATAAGGAGGACTACTTAAAGTTCTCAGATGTTGTTGCCACAATTAACTTTCTCACATTCTACTTTTTTATACTTACTCATTTTTGATCTTTCATAACTTTGACAACTTCCCTCTTCAGCTCCTTGCAGAGCACAACAGGGTGGTGCATTCCGGCGAGCTGAGGGCTAAGTCTACTGCGGAGAGTTCTGGTTTGGTGGAGGCCACACAGAGGATTGAGACTTTTTCTTCTGAGGTTAAGTCTCTTGCCGCAGAGTGGGAGAAGAATGAGGATCTGGTCGCGCAGGCGAATGAGCGCCTTAGTCGTATCGCCCGCCTCGAGCACAAGCTGGATCGTTGCCAGATAGATCAGGATGAGTATAAGAATACGTTCAGCATGGCACAGACGAACTTCCACGATGATCATATGGCCTTCAAGGCGCAGCTGAGGTTCGCCTTTAGGAGGCGATGAGACGCGCTTCTGAAGCAGAAGCTCGCGCTACTATAGTTGAGGCCCGCACCAATGCCTTAGCCTGCACTCGAGTTGGAGTATTGGAGAGCGGTTGCGGAGGTGAAGAAGGCAATTAGCGACCGAGTCCGCACGTGTATTGAGCATGTGTGTTTATATGCTTCCTTTCACCCCTCTTTTTTGTGTGGTGTGCTTCATTGGTTAATTTCTAATGCTTTGTTTTATGTAGGTGAAGCTTCAATTCACTACTAAAGATGCCTCCCTCGACCCTTTTGTTCGAGCTTACGAGACTACTTCGAATGTCGATCTTCTTGAGGAAATTCTTCAGGGTTGCCTTACAGACTTTAAGGCTGAGCTAGAGGAGGGGTCTGCTGACAAGGACTCCCTCATGACCGCTTTGTCCGAGGCCAAAGCAAAGATTCCCCCGCTTGAATTAGTGACTTAGACAGCTTTGTGCGGATCATTATGGACTCCCCATCACCATCTCAGCTTGCTACCGCTCCACTCGTTGTTGAGACTGCTAAGGCTCATTTTGATGAGTTCGGGTCAAACGAAGGGATATCCACTATAGGATTCCTCGCCGAGATTTTGCAGCTTATGGAAGTAGAGGATCCCCCCCCACCAAGACTTTGGAGCCTGCAGGCGAGACGGATCCTCGCACTGAGACTCTGGAGCCCGCAGGCGAGACAGAGCCCCACCCCAAGACTCCTCCATTCACCGTGTCCGATCCCGCACTTCCTTAGGAGTATTTCACCCTTCGGTTTTTTATTAGACTTTGTGATTTTTCTCTATGTATTATGCTCGGCATGACCGGTAGCCTTTTGTTGGAACCTATTACTATGGATTACTTTTGATTTTGCTCAGGATGGCCTGATGCTACTTTATTTTACAAATTTATTTATGGCTTCCATATTTTACTTTGTCTTTAGTATTCGTTTGCTTTAGAATTTACATGTTTTAGCGAATTTTGTTATCTCTTTTAGTCTTTCTTTGGCTGGGTGATGACTAAGTTTTGTATCTTGTCCTCCTAACCTTTGCCGAGATGGTTTTTGTTCAAGGGGTGATAATATAGTCTTAGACATAAATTTTATCTTTGTCCCCGAACTGGTCTTACCCCGAGCCGAGTTAAATCGTGATTTAGCGCTCGGGTAAGTTAGTGCTATTTTGTTTCTGAAACGTTATTTTTATGCTAAAATACGCTCAATGCGACTTTTTCCCATGAGCTAAACTCAACCCGCCCCCGAACTAAACTTTTACCAGCACCAAGCTGACTTGCAGTTCACGATTCTCATGGGTTAGTGCGTTTTCATTTATATTCACATTATTGTTCATACATTCTGTTTCGCGCGTAGCTTAGTTAAGTTTTTCCACAATGTGGTGGTTTAAGGGGTTTGCTTCTGCTCGTAGCTCGCATCGGGTCGAGACACCACCGTAGTGGTTTTTTTAAAGCTCTTTTGTCCCTTAACTGGTATAGAACACTTTGTGAAACGAAAAGAACCTTTTATTCATTCTCAAGAATCCCGCATAGGGGTTTGCAAAAAACATTTCAGAAAATCTGCGGTACATATTTTTGTCTCTAGTTGGCACACCTTTTAGTAATAAGCTTTAAGGTGCATTGCATTCCATGATCTTTGCATCAGGACTCCACTTATTATTCCAGCTTATAGACGTTGTACTGCACTATCTTCATCACTATGTAGGGTTCCTCCCAGGTTGTGCCCAACTTCTCGGCGTCGTACTCTGCTGTGTTGGAGAATACTCTCTGAAGGACTAGATTTCCTAGCGTGAAACAACGCACCTTCACCCTTGTGTTGTAATGACGCTCCACAACATGTTGATAGTTTTGTAACCTTACCATCGCGGAATCACACTTCTCATCTATTAGGTCCAAACTATCAGCTAACATCTCATCATTCTGGTCCGGATTCACAGTGTTCACCGTCTTCCTGAGACTTGGGCCTGCAGCCTCCAAAGGAACCATCGCCTCCATTCCATAAACAAGAGAGAATGGTGTTTCGTCGGTTGTTTTTTGCAGTGTGGTCTGACACGCCCACGGGACGCCATGGAGTTCGTCTACCCACCTCCCTTGAAGGCTCTCAATCTCTTCTTCAAGTTACTAAGTAAGGTTTTATTGGAGGCTTCCGTCTGTATATTTCCTTGGGGATACCGACGGGTAGAATTGCTTAACCTTATCTTCCAGGTCGCACAGAACCCCTCACACTTGTTTGAGATGAACTGCGATCCATTATCTGTCACAATTTCATAAGGTCGCCCATGGCGACATATGATGTTCCTCCATACGAACTTCTGGACTACCGTCTTAGTGACATTCTTGAGAGCCCCTGCCTTTATCCACTTATAAAAATAATTAGTAAGGACTAAGAGGAACCTTGCCCCCCCCCTGTGGACGGGTGAAATGGTCCTACAACATCCATCAACCACTCATGAATGAATATGGAGAGAAGATAGAGGACAAGAGCTCTGCGGGTTGGTGGATTAATGGAGTGTGCCTTTGGCACATTTCACACCGCTTAGCATACTCCTCACAATCCCTTGCTATCTTTGGCCAGAAATAGCCTTGGAATTTGATTTTTAACACCAGAGTCTGCCCCGGCAACTGTGATCCACACAGACCATTATGAACTTCTCTAATGATTGTTTCAGCTTCCTCTGAACCAACACACGCTAGGTAAGGTCCCATTATGCTTCGTTTATACATGATGCCACAGACAAAGCAAAATCTTTTACTTTATACTTTTAGTTTTCGTGCCTGCCACTTTTCCATGGGATATTTTTCCGTACTAATGTATTCTTCTATCGGAATTCTCCAGTCCTCTTGTTCATCATCATCGCGAGTTGCTCCTTGGTTCGCCTCGAGTTGAGCTTCAGGATTCTCCATCCCGAATGAAGTTTTAGGACACTTTACCCCGAGCGAAGGTTTCAGATCCTCCATCCCGAGTGGAGCTTCAGGATTCCCCGCCCTGAGTGGAGCGTCAGGATCATCTACCCCATGCAGATCTTCAGAATCCTCTACCCTGTGCTAAGCGTCAGGATCACCCGCCCCGAGCAGAGCGTCAGGATCATCCACCATGCACTGAGCTTTAGAATCATCCACCCCGCGCAGAGCTTTAGGGCTCTTTACCCCGAGAAGAGTTCAGGATCCTCTACCCTGCATGGAGCTTCAGATTTCCCCGCCCCAAGCAGAGCGTCAGGATCATCCACCCGCGTAGAGCTTCAGAATCATCTACCCCGTGCAGAGCTTCAGGATCACCCGCCCCGAGCAGAACGTCAGGATCATCCACCCCACACAGAGCTTCAAGATTATCCACCCTGCATAGTGCTTCAGAGCTCTTTACCCCTAGAAGAGGTTGAGGATCCTCCACCCCGTGTAGAGCTTCAGGATTCCCCACCCCAAGTAGAGCGTCATGATCATCCGCCCTACACAGAGCTTCAGGATCATCCACCCCATGTAGAGCTTCAGGATTCTCCACCCTGAGCTCGACTTCAGTGTGTGCTGGTGTGGACATGTTACGATCTTTTTTCCAATTTGACTCTTCTAGTGATCCTCATTTTATGGACTTTGTCTGGATAGCAAAGACATTATCATGGACTAATATGTTTGGCTTTTTTATTGTCTCCACCATTATCATCCACCAAACCAATGGATCTGAGGTGAATGCTAGTGCAGCCAGCGCGTCGGCTAATCTGTTTTCTTCTTGAGGAATCAGTGCTAACTCGAAGCTATCGCACTGAGATATGATACTTTGGACCAATGTCATGTACGCCTCCATTCGGGCGTCCTTAGCTTCATAATCCCCATTTATATGACTAGTCACGAGTTAAGAGTCACTTCGCACCTGGAGTTCTCTGACTTCGATTCTGAGCGCCAACCTCAGCCTTGCGATGAGAGCCTCATACTTCATCTCATTTTTTGAAGCGTTGAATGCTAGCCGGTAGATTTTTCAATCACCTCCCCGGTTGGGGATTCTAACTGAACCCTCATTCCGGACCTAGCTCTGGTGGCAGAACAAACTACATTAAGTTCCCAAGCTTGCCCCGATGAAGACCTTTCCTGAACTCCGAGTGGAAGCTCGATAAGGAAATATTCTAATATATGCGCCTTTGTACTTAGACGGTTTATGTACTCTATGTCAAACTTGCTTAGTTTGATCGCCTATTTGACCATCCTCCCTGACTAATTCGGACCATGCAGTATCGTGCGCAATGGTTGAGTCGTCATAACCACAATGGAATGTGATTGGAAATAGGGATGGAGTTTCCAAGCTGAAACAACCACCGCGGGCTCTCCAAGCATAGGCTTCGCCAATACAGGTGGGTTTGCGAGGTACTCTTTCAGTTGCGTGAAGGCTCCCTCACACTGGTCATCCCACAAAAACTTCTTGTTCCCCTTCAAAAGTTGGAAGAAAGGAAGACACTTGTATGTTGATCGGGAGATGAATTTTTTCATGGCGGCGATGCACCCTATCAAGTGCTGCACCTCCTTCAGGGACTTCGGTGATGGCATTGAGAACACCGCTATTATCTGATTTAGGTTAGCTTCGATCCCTCACTCAGTAACTAAGTATCCAAGAAACTCTCCCGAAGTAATTGCGAAGGTACACTTCTCAGAATTCAACTTCATCCCATATTGATTTAATGTCTCGAAGCACCTCGATAGGTGGTGAACATGCTCATCAGACTCTAAAGATTTGACAAGCATGGCATCCACATACACCTCCATTTTTTTTCCGAGCTGAGCAGAAAATATCTTGTTCACCAGCCTCTGGTAAGTCGCACTGGCGTTTTTCAACCCAAACGGCATGACTTTAAAACAATAGATTCTTCTTTCTATTATAAAGGATATCTTCTCTGATCATCTGGATGCATCCTGGTTAAGTTATAACCAGAGAAGGCATACATGAAAGAGANCTGGTAAGTCGCACTGGCGTTTTTCAACCCAAACGGCATGACTTTAAAACAATAGATTCCTCTTTCTATTATAAAGGATATCTTCTCTTGATCATCTGGATGCATCCTGGTTAAGTTATAACCAGAGAAGGCATACATGAAAGAGATGAGTTGGTTTTCTACCATGGATTCCATGAGTCTATCAATATGCGGGAGTGGGAAGCTATCCTTAGGACAAGCTTTGTTCAAGTTGGTGAAGTCAATACAAATTTGCTACTTACCGTTCTTTTTTTTTTTTTACAACTACCGGTTTGTCAACCACTCAAGGTAATGGACCTCTCGAATAAAATCATTCTCCAGGAGATTATCTACCTCATCATTGACGGCCTAGGACTTTTTAGGACCAAGCTTATGCATTTTTTGTTTGACGGGTTTGTACGTTGCATCAACATTCAGCTCGTGGGAAATTACACCAAGATCAATTCATGGCATATCGCTTGTTTTCCAAGAGAAAGTGCTCATGTTGCTCCGCAAGAATCGTATTAACTCCCACTTCAGCTCCCCCCTTTAGTTGCGCACCGATCACCATGCATTTGGTCAGATCAACGTCATCAATCGGTATCCACTCCGTGCTATTTTGGTGGCGTCCTTGGACAATGTTTCTGTCCTTGTCGGGATCATCATTTTCCGAACTATAACACTGCAGTTGGCCAGGGATAGGTTGATCTTTCTGTAGGCTGCCAGAGGAATCACCGCCCCGTGGTCCACCTACAGAGCTCTGTAGTTGCTATTGGACTATATTCTTAAGTCCCGCCATGTAGCACATGCGAGAGTTCTTCTGACTTCCGTGTAGAGTCCCTACCCCATTACTGGTTGGAAACTTCACACACTGGTGATAACTAGATGGTACTGACTTCATCTCATGCAGCCAGGGTGTGCCCAAGATCGCGTTGTAGGTCGTGGGATGGTCCACCACTGTAAAATTTATTATCTTTAAAACTCTGCCTGTGGATACAGGAAGTCGCACTGTCCTTAATGATGTCTCGGTTGCCACACTAAACCATGTTAAAGGAGTTGGGGGACCTTTCACTTCTGCTTTCTTGATCCCTATACGCATCAGAGTCTCCATAAACAGTACATCAACGGTGCTCCCAGTATCAATTAGGACCCATGAGACCTCACAATTGGCTCTGATATCAACCTGGACCACCAGGACATCGTCATGTGGAAGGTCCAGCTACGAAACATCACTCTCGGAGAAGGTGATCTCGCAGCTCGGAATAGGGGTAAACCTAGTCTTCCCAAACTCAGCTCTCCTTACGTGGGACTTGATGGATCGCATAGAGTCTCTACAGTGTCTCGATCCCCCAAGGATAAATTTTATTCTCTTCTTTTGAGAAGATTTAGAGGTCTCTTCTCTCTCTGGACTTTGGGTTTTCTTCGGTGAGCCTCCTGGTCATGGCCCCCAACTGTCTCCATCTCACGCCTGACTTCCTCTAAGTCAACGTTCGCGTCTGCTAAACCATCTCGTGCAAGTTTCTTGCTTATGAAACTCTTATGTTTGAAGCATTCGTGTGTGGCATGCACGTTACACTTATGGAGCTCACAGTAGGCGTCGAGGTTGCGCCCCATCATCTTTGATCCTTCCTTGTTGGGAGGTCTCTTCTTCCCCTTTTCCACGTTGTAAGAGTGTGATCCTCCACTTCCACTTCGGGTCTTCTTGTTGTCCTTCTTTTCGAACTTCCTTTGCGTGAACCCTGCCTCAGGACTCTTAGTGAGGTTCATAAATTTCTTTGAGAGAGCCACTTTCTTTCCTCTACGGCGATCCAGTTCGTGGAGCGGTGAAGGGCGTCTTTGATGGCATCCGGTTTTTGGATGGCTAAGTGAAAATGGAAAGGGGACTCATGCCAAAGCCCATGCTTTAGTGCAGCCAACGCGGTCGATTCATTGATGATTGCGACCTTTGCCTTTACGGCTTTGAAACGTTCAATGAACTTCCACAGGGTCTCCTCTGGACCATGCGTCACGGTCCACAGGCCAGCGTCTGAAGCCTCTTTCACCATGAAGATGGAGTAGTGCTTCACAAATGCTACAGATAGTTGGGTGAAGCTATCAATGGACCTATGCTCGAGTTGCGAGAACCACTCCAAGGCAAACCCTGTAAGGTTCTCCACAAACAACCTATAGTACCCCGCATCATTCTCATCTTCACTGAAGTGAGCACGGGTCACTACGATCCGAAAGGCAGTTATATGTGCCTTCGGATTAGATTTTCCTTCATAGAGGGGAAGTATGAGCTTCCTGGTCTCTTTTATTCTCGCTTCGGTAATGAAAAGTGAATAGAGTTCTCTCTATTTCCGCGTGATCGCGATCGATCTCTAGTGCGGCACTCAACACGTGGTGGACCTTTGACATCATGGTGAGCAACTCAGCGTGCATCTTGTCGATTGACCAACGCATGGTCTCGTAGTCTCCTACACCTGGGCCAAGAGGAAGCTCACCGACATTGTCTGTCGTACCTTGAGCTGAGGTTGGAGTGTTCAGCACATCGTTTTCACCATGGGGGATAGAACCGTCTCCTCGACGAGAATTCGCTGGGGGATTAGAATTTTTCCCCTAAAGGTTAAAACCCTGAGGTCCCGATTGGGTTTTGCTTGTGGAGCCTCCTGCTACGAGGGGAACCCCACCAGGGAGGTTTTTGTCATCACCGGTGGGGGAAGATTCCTCTGCGCTCCCAACCGCACCTCCATATCGGTGTGGCACTCATGAGGCTCACCAACTGGGTTGTCATGTTCTCCTCATGAGTGTTGAAACAAGCATCGAGTGCATCACTTGATTCTTTTTATCTTTCGACAGAGCTCACCAGGGTCGCGAGTAGAGTCTTCACCTCTGCTAGAGCATTAACAGGTGGGTTGTTCACTGGTGAATTCATCTCTTCTTGCTAGGTAAGGTTGACTTTTCAGAAATTTGTTCTTTCCCCATAGATGACGCCAAAATATGAGGGCAAAATTTCTCTCACACCGAATTTGATTACAAAATATGAAAAGAAATGTGTTTGCTTTGTTGAATCTCTTAAGTGTTACAATATTCTCTCAAGTACTACAATTTTCTCTCTTAGAATATCAAATTTTCGTAGAAGATTTTCCGTCTGCTCTCCGAACCCCCACCGAGACCATATATAGGACTCTTTTCGCAGCTCTCCCCTTGTATCTCTCGCACTCAATGCCTTTTCAGTGCTCTTGACACGCTGTTACGTCTTTTGAACCTCTCATAACCGTTAGCTCAGTCCGCTTTCATCGCTCCTTGGAGACCCCGCGCATTAGGCTTCCTAACGAGTTGAGACGGCCCACGCAAAGCTCTACTCGTGATGGGCCATGCCGGCCCATCATCATCATTTCTCGCTCTTGGGCTTCGCATGCCTTCCACCAGCCCATGCCTAGAGGACCCATTGCGGGTTACCGAGAATTTTCGCGGCTCACCGAGCTGTGCCATTTTGCTCACTGGGTTTCCCGCGCGCTGATCTCTTTCCGCCCGCAGAGCTCCTCGTGCATACCAAGCTCCCTACGCACTGAGCTTGCTCAGCGCACTCAGGATTTTCCGGGGCATTGAGGCTTCTCTCCCATTGTTGTTGACGTCGGTATTCTCAGAGCTCTGGCACAGCTCTCCGGGTGCACCTCTCCTCGGAGTGGGCTGCATCGGCCCGCTCCTTTTTCCTCATGTTATGGGCCCACTTAGAGCCCATGTTGCGCACTTGGCTCCGACCCGAGCTCACCAAATTGACCCGATATTACTTTGGCTCCCGCATCCCATATTGGAAAACTAGCCAAGGGTTAGCTAGTATATAAGGAGTCCAATATCCCATAATAGTACAAAGCCTTTTGGGTTGGTACCCAATAGGAAAACCGTGCGGACCTTTGTGGTCCAAAGCTGACAATATTATACTAAGAGTTAATGGATTTGCTAGTAGTGGCCCAGGGAGTGGGGCGTTATAAGTCGGTATCAAAGCACGATCGATTCTAGGAAGGAATCGGTAGGGCCGACTAGTATGGAACGAGGACGTTGCTTTCTCTACTAAGGTGATTTGTGGGACCCATGTGTGGTCAAACAAAAATATCCCACATTGGAAAACTAGCCAACTATATAAGGAGTCTAATATCCCAAAATAGTATGAGACCTTTTGGGATGGTATCCAATAAGAAGTTGTGCGGACCTTTGTGGCCCAAAGCGTACAATATCATATTAAGGGTTATTGGACGTACTGCTATATCATAGTGTTCCNTTCGTAGTAGCGATCCAGAAAATTGGGTGTTACATATTGTCTACAAATGCTAGTACGAGTGAAATAAAATTCATTTTCAAAGTGTGGCTAAAGTTTTGTATTCCTATCAAAATTTCAAAAATAAAAAAATTCAAAAAAATATATATGAAAAATGGTGAATAAGCTTTTGTGGTTGTGTCGCATAGAAAAATATTGAGTGAAAAGTTTATATAATCGTAATAAATATTTTTCTTCTAATTTAATTCTTTAAATTGACAAAAAAAGTGAAGAATTTGAAACAAATGTCTTGTTTACAATATACTAATCACGTGTCATAAATCTCAATTACTACATTTGTCAAAATATAACTAGTTGTTGAGTCCACTATCACGATTATAAATAGTCTCATAAACTTCATCATATGTATACAATTTATCCTATAAAATTCTCTCTAGTAAAGTAAATACTATCTTCTTCTTAATCATTATTAAATCCTACATTTAATGGGTATAATACTATCTAACCAAGTAAATTATAATAACTATAACACGTTAACAACACGATCACTCTCTAATACAGCGGGATATATATATATATATAT
>OVBE01009780.1:0-15686 GCA_900406425.1 Iberis pinnata
TTAACTTCAGAATCATCTACAGCACTAACCTGTTTCTGAGATTGACCTTTTAAAAGCAGAGTGATTAGCCCTTTCATCTATGAGAATTCTACTTTTAGCTCTGAGATCTCTGAGTTAGCAGCTGCTACCGGAACCTTTGTTCGGCGATCAAACTCTGGGCAATGATTGCTATTACTAGCTGCCAAATTGTCTNTGCTATTACTAGCTGCTAGGTTCTCTATGAGATAATAAGCGTCTGGAACTGGTTTTTCAATGAAGTCTCCATCACTTGTTGTATCTAAGGAAAACTGATACTTCTGTTCAATTCCTCTATAGAAGGTATTGATGAGACTTACATATGAGAATCCGTGATGTGGGCAATCACGAAGCAGTTCCTTCAATCGTTCCCAAGATTCATAGAACGATTCCACAGAGTTTTGAGCAAAGGCAGAGATTTTGTTCCTCAAAGCATTAGTCTTAGTAGTTGTGAAGAACTGACTAATGAACCTGGATTTGCAGTCATCCCAGGTTACTATGGATCCTGCAGGTAGAGACTTCAACCATCGAAGTGCCTTGTCAGCTAAAGAGTGGCTGAAAAAGCTGCAGTGTTTGTAATCCTCGGATACCCCATTTAGCTTGATGGTGTTGCAAATATCCTCAAATGTGTCAATATGATTCATTGGAGGTTCGTGAGGTAAACCACTTAATTGGTTGCTGCGAATCATCTGAACAAGCAAAACAGGGAATTGATATTCCCTACGCTGAGGTGGAGGAGGTTGAATGGGATTCTTATTAGCATAGAATGCTTGAGGATTGTCGAATGAACCATCTAGAGGATGGTTCTGAGCATTAAGCTGAGCATTAACTTGAGCATTGAGCTGATTAACTCTTCCCGGATCTCCAAACAAGACAAAGTGTCTTGCATCAATGTTTTGAGGTTGTTGAACATTTTGAGGGTTTGAAATTTGATTTCCTGGAGGAATTAGGTTGTTGATTGCTCCTTGTTGGTCTGGTGGCACTTGATTGCCATTACCACCACCTTGTCCTTGGTTAATGAGCTGATTAAGCCCCATGGCAGGTTGTGGTTGTTGACCTTCGGGATCGACCGGATTGATTGGATTGACAATATCAGCCATTGAAGTGGATGAATTAGCGTCTTTTTTTGCTTTCCGGTTTGAGCGTTCTAGCCTTACAAATTCCGAGTTACTGAGGTTGAGTAGTTCAGATGATTTATCAGATCTTCTGTTCATACACCTGTAAGACAAAGACAAGCAGAGCATAACGAGATGAGTACTGAAAATTAAAAACCTTAGACCAAATTCTAATTAAAAACTAGAAAGACACAATTTGTCCCCGACAACGGTGCCAAAATTCTGATAGGTTAAGAATTTAATCCTAACTAATACTGCAGAGAACAGTTCAAAGAAGTATAGCAAGGTATCGAAATCCACAGAGACCAGAAATATGCACGTTCAGTTTAAAACTTCGAATATGGCTAAAGTGAGAATAATAGATTTGATTGTAGTCAAAATGGTAACTGTAAACGATTTAAAAACTTATAATAATAAAACGCTAGGCAATAGGGAAATCTGTAGGTATTCAGGTTTAAAGTCAAGTTAACATGCATGATTTAGATTGAAAATAGTTCTCAACATGAAAAACGAATTTGGAATAATCTCCTCCCGGAGTATTAGACCCTGTGATCGAATTATCAGAGACAAACTCCCGCCGTCTTTAAAACAATCCGTTCATGCATTAAAACTCATATTCAATTGTTTACAAGCATTAAAACAATACTCCCGCAAGTTTAAACACTTATTCATCTAAAATTAGGTCAGGTTTCTAAATCAAATCCCTTTGTATTTATCAACCTATAATCATGAACTAGATGATCAATCTAATTCAATCAATGAGAGCAAATTTAGACTAAGAACCTAACAAATTCAATCCTACAAAGTTAAACCTAACATTCAAACCTGGTTTCCCTAGGAAACCCTAAAACCTAACTAATGAACTACTCAGACATTGCAAAGCATAAACAATACAAAATCAGAGTAGAACACATAATTAAAATAGATATAAATATAAAATAGGGTTCAGAAATCTTCTCCACAAAGGTTCAGGATTCTTCTCCCAGTAATTCTCTCATAAAATAAAATAAAGCTTAAGCTCTAAAAACCTAAAACACCTTGTATTTATAGGCTAAAGAAGTAAAATATCAAATAAGGAAAACTTGGATAGGCTTGAGGACTTGATTCACAAAATTGGAAAACTTCAATCTTTTCTTGGGGGTTGTGCTCGATCGAGCAACTTGCATTTTTGCTCGACACTTCATCTTTTGCACGATCGATCTTCGTCTCTAGATTTTTCCAGGAGCTTTTACTCAATCGTGTAGCTCATCAACCATCTGCTCGATCAGTCTAAATCATGCTCGATCGAGCACTTCTTCAAGAACTTCTGAAATCTTCTGAAAACTTCTGAAATGCATCGTTTTGCTCTGATTCAATCCGAACACCTAGAACACTGAAATTCTACCAAATATGCAATGAAAACACTCGGAATCATGCATAATAGCAAACATAAATGCCCACTATTATGCATTAAAACCGAGTAATATCAATTACCTTCCTTGATAATCTTTCTCCTCTTTTCCATGGAATGTGTTCTTGTCTGCATAATTCTCTCTTTTACTTTGATTTGTTGTCTTTTCTATTCCTTCTACTTTGCATGATCCTCTGCATACTTCTTTTGCGCCTCCGTTAAATCTCCCTGAACCAACTCCTTCTTCCTTGACGAAGGGCTTTTCCTATTCTTCAAAAAAGACACTTCAGTCGCCAGATTCTCAGCCTCCGGTTCAAGCTCCTCCCTTTTCTTCGTTTAAGTTGTACCATACAAGTTGAGAGTTTTACAGGGAAGAAGTACATTATTGTGGTGGTTGATGATTTCACTCGGTATTCATGGATCAGATTTCTCAGAGAAAATTCAAAAACACTTGACAGCTTTAAGATTTTGGCATTACAACCCAAGAATGAGAAGTGTGGCATAAAAACCATTCGCAATGACCATGTAGGGGAAGTTCATAATGATCAGTTTGATATGTTTTTCCAAAATCAGGGAATTTTTCATCAATATTCAGCTCCAAGAACACCACAGCAAAATGGAGTTGTCTAAGGTAAAAACATGACACTACAAGATATGGCTAGACCTATGCTCCATGGAAATTAGGTTGCCAAACATTTATGGGATGAAGCTATTAACACTGCTTGCTACATAATCAACTGAGTGTATGTTCACAAAGTGACAAACAAAACTCTGTATAAATGTGGAAAGGCAAAACACCAAGTTTGGGTTACTTTCACATTTTTGGATGTGTATGCTATATTCTGAATGATAAGGATCATCTTGGAAAGTTTGATTCCCGGAGTGATGAAGTTTTCTTTCTGGGATATTCAAGAACAAGTACATCATATCGTGTGTTTAAAAAACGCACAAATACAATTCATGAGACAGTCAATGTAGTGTTTGATGATTATTCATCCTCTTGTATGATTGTTTATAAAATCCCATCAAATGGGACAGAACATCAGGAAGTTGTTTCTTCGTAGAATGATACCATCACGTCTACACCAAAATCACCACCTATCACACATGTTCATGTTGGTTTCAGAACCCCCTCAGTAGAATTTTACCTTAGGTAGAAATGTGATATTATTCAATTCAATGCATATCAACCCTAGAAGGATTGGCTGAGAAGGTATTACATCAGAGTATATTAAGAAAGTGACAAAATTCCAGTACGTTGACAAACCGAGGTTAAGTTAGGCGTAGCCCGAGCAAGAAGTGACAAATTCCAAGCAGTTACGAACTTCTAGGGATATGCCGAGATTATAGGAATGAGGAAGTGAGAGCTTAGCGAGGAAAATGGAGAGGATTCGAAGTATAAAATGGGAGAATAAGCAAGATGAGCAGGACCTCTTTTTCGGCCATCTTTCGAATTTAACTTATATATTTTTATTCATATGTAAACATAAGTGCAGAGCTATATCGTTCTTGATCAATACAAAGTTTATTTCTTACAAATTTGAGTTGTTTTTTTTCTTTGTAAGACGAAAACCAGCAATTCCTCATAAAGATAAACTTGCAAAATTAATATGTGGATTTCAACGTCCACAAATTGGCGCCGTCTGTGGGGAGTTTAAAGATTTTCTAACGCAAAAGGAACAGCCGCAACCAGATCTAACACTATCATGGCCGAAAACGTGACGCCACAACTAGAAGGATACACTAGCACAATCCAAGCACTCCGCTAGTCCGTGCAATCCATGTTATAGAGTCTGGAAATGCAAGACGATGTAATCAATCCCTACTCGACTGACTTGACAAAATAGCGAAGGAGTCCGCAGACCAAACCAAGACAATCACCAAATGCCTCAACCAGGAGACTTCATCGCGGCGGCGACCACTCAAGACTTCCTCCTGATGATATCCCATCTCTGGGGAGCATTCCAGGAGGTTGATGTTCACTCCAACCCCAAACTATGTCAAGACGCACTAACGCCCCTCTGATGCCACCGAAACCCCTCCGAACGACAACCTCCAAGAGGAGCATTCAGATCCAAAGGGAAATCAGTCCCAGGACGAGGCCTCAGGCGACAAGAGGGATTACATCGACCTGTCTAAATACGAGGAGGGTGATCGCATCCCCTCCCCCTCCGACATAATAGGCAATTTCAGCACTCGATCCGAGAGATCTAACAGATGAGAAACTCACTCCAAGAGGCTGTCAGACAAATGAACTCCAAAGTTCACCAGACGATCAGTTCGGCTTCCGAGTTGCACCGACTCATGGAAGAGACGTTTCGCAGCTTGTATGCCCCACACATCAAAAATTCAAAAGTACAAAACCCAAGGAAAATCAAAATCCCTTTTACGAAGGGAAGACAGTCCCTATTGCGTACATGACAGCCTTCCGCATTGCGATCAGTCGAGCACAATTTGATGAACACGAAAAGGATGCTAAGTATTGTCAACTCTTCAGCGAACACCTCCAAGAACCAGCGCTAATGTGGTTCTCACAATTACCTGAGGGCTCAATCCACAGTTTCAATCAAATGAGCTTAATGTTCTTAAAGCATTACTCAGTGTACATAGAGAGAGAGATATCTCAGATGCCGACATGTGGAGTATAACCAGGGGCCAAATGAACCCCTCTGACAATTTATCGACCGGTTCAAAGAAGTGATATCCCGGGTGGTAATAACCGATAACACTGCCATCGCCGCCCTCAAAAATGCAATATGGACGAATCATAATTCCTAAAGGATTTGATACTGAACCCACCGGCAACCATAGATGATGCCTTACATAGAGGGAAGGTCTTCGCACGAATAGAGGAAGACGTGACTGAAATGCGGAAAAGGAGTCGGGAGAAAAATCTGCCAAACCAACCAGCCGCTCCAAGGTGAAATTCCCCAGCAAGGAATCAACTTCCTTAAAGAAAACAAGCATACCTTTGCCTGGAACATGATGGATATTCGTGGAATAAGTTTGGAAATTATGTTCCATGAACTGAACTGAACGGTGATCCGGTTTACAAATCAATCAAGCAGAAGAAACACAAGCTGGGTGCAGAATGGGCTCAGGCAATCCGCGACGTAGTAAAAAAATTGTTGGGCGCAGGATCCATCACCAAGATAAAATACCCATATTGCCTGACAAACCCTGTGGGGGTTAAGAAGAAAAACGAGAAGTGGAGAGTGTGCATCGACTTCACATACCTGAACAAAGCATGCCCTAAGGACAATTTCCCCCTATCGAACATAAACTAGCTGGTCGAAGCCACAACTGGTTATAAGCTACTCTCATTCATGGATGCTTTCTTTGGCTATAAACATATACTTATGCACCCAGATGACAGGGAAAAACGGCATTTGTTACCAATAGGGGCATTTGCTGCTACAAAGTAATGCATTTTGGCCTGAAGAATGCCGGAGCTACCTACCAACGTCTGGTTAATAAGATGTTCTTGGAACAGCTGGGTAGGACGATGGAAGTGTACATAGACGACATTCTTGTCAAATCCTCTGACGAAGACGATCACGTGGGTGACCTACGGTTCTGTTTCCATATATTGAACACCTATGGAATGAAGCTAAACCCGGCCAAATGTCCCTTCGTGGTGACCTCAAGAGAATTCCTTGGCTATTTAGTAACCAAAAGAGGTAATGAACCTGACCCAAAGAAAATCAACATGCTATTAAGAATGTTATCACCCAAAAACACGAGGAAAGTACAAAGGTTGATAGGACGCATAGTGACCTTAACCCGATTCATATCCAAGTTAACCAACAAGTGTCTATCATTTTACAACCTCCTCAAAGGGAATAAGAAATTTATCTAGAACGAAGAATGCGAACTGGCATTCAAAATCTAAGAACCTACTTAATGACGCCTCCCGTCCTATCCAAACCGCAAGAGGGAGAAACCCAGTTCACGTACATCGCAGTATCATCGCACACAATTAGCTTAGTCCTGGTATGTGAGGAGCTCGGCAATCAAAAACCAATATCCTACCTCAGCAAGATCCTAGAAGATATGGACACAAGATACCCAACAATAAAAAATTAGCTCTGGTAGTAGTACATTCAGCAAGGAAATTACAATCCTAGTTCCAACCACACTCGATCGTCGTTTACTCTAACCAACCGCTGCGAACGATCTTACACATCCCCAACCAATCAGGGAGACTTTCCAAATGGTTAGTCAAGCTCAGCAAGCATGATATATAATTAAAAAGTAGAACTTGCGCAAAATCTCAAGTTTCGCAGATTTCCTCATAGAAATACCCCTGAAATGGAGACTGCGTCCAAGTATTTGAAGCACGATGGTCCCTGTATGTCGACAGGGCAAATTCTAAACACGGCTCGGGAGTACAAATACGATTGATCACCTCAACAGGGAAATAATTGAACAATCATTTCGACTGAACTTTGCAGCATCAAACAACGAAGCTGAGTACGAAGCACTGATTGTCGGCCTGTGTCTAGTAGCGACAATCAGGAAAAATAGGTCAACGCCTATTACGACTCCCAGCTAGTTGCAAACCATTTCAGCATCAAATACGAAACAAGGGATGACCTAATGGAAGCGTACTTAGATGTGGTAAAAACACTTTCTAAAGGGTTCCTAGAATTCGACCTGATAAAAATAGCCAAGGGGGAGAATATGCCGCTGATGCCTTAGCCACCCTTGCATCCACCACAGATCCTCAAACAACTAGATTCATACCAGTAGAGACCATCAATAAACCTAGCATCTTCGTGTCGAAGACCGCATGTGTCATACAGGAAACAATAGAAGAATACAACATAAATCTGGACCTAGAGGACGTAGAAGAAGATGAGGCCCCAGTGGAAATAGACGAGGTCAAGGAAGAGATAGACTGGAGAATTGAGATACTTGCATACATCACTGACGGGATCTTACCGCCGAAGAAGTGGGACGCCAGGAAACTCAAAGCTAAAAGCACAAGATACACTCAATTAGACATAAACCTTTACAAATGGAGCGTACGAGGTCCATTACTAAAGTGAATTTTTGGTCACGAAACAAGGAAAATTATATGGGAGGTCCACGATGGAGCGTGTGATAATCACTCAGGTGACAGAGCTTTAGCATTCAAAATTAAACGATACGACTATTATTGGCCAACCATGATCACAGAATGCGAACAACACGCCCTGAAATGTGAAAAATGCAAAAAACATGCACCATTGATCTATCGGCCTACTGAGGAGATGCTGTCGATCACCATGCCATATCCCTTTATGCGATGGTCCATGGACACAATTGTTCCCATGCACAGGTCGAAACATATGCGTTTTATACTCGTATTAACCATCTGGAAAAACATAATCTGTCGCCACGGGATACCCTACGAAATACATACTGACAATGGTTCCCAATTTACCTCAGATAGATTCAAGGATCTCTGTGAAAGAATGAGGATTCATCTCACATACTCGACCCCATACTACCCAAAAGCTAACAGCCAAGCAGGAGCTGCAAACAAAACAATATTGGATGGGCTAAAAACGATACTAGATGCGAAAAAGGGTAGATGGGATGATGAATTAGAAGGAGTACTTTGGTCATATCGAACAACACCCAGGAGAGGGACCAACGACTCCCCATTCGCCCCAGTGTACGACACTGAGGAAGTCAACCAGCCGAGAGAGAAGTACCAAGCCTGAGAGGGAAGCTGGCACCTCAGAAAAAACAGACCAAAACGACCAGATGCTCATATATATAGCCGAAACCGTCGATGAAAAGAGGGACTAGGCGACCATGAGACTGAAAAACTATCAAAACACTGCAGCACGCTTCTACAAAAAAAAAATTTAAACAATGAAGATTTGCTGAAGGAGAGCTAGTGTTGCGAGAGGTTTTCCCCGCAAGGGCAGAGAAGAATTCAGGAAGCTAGGAATCATATGGGAAGGCCGTACAAGATCTCAAAAATCATTAAACCGGGAGTGTATGAATTGGAAGAAATAGACAGAAACGAGGAAAGACACCCATATAATGCTCAACACATAAAAAAAAATTCTACTGTTAAACACAAGAAAGTTATTTTCATCCAATTTTGTTTTACGCTATTTGTACATCTAATTCAGTGAACTACTGTCAAGGCTTGATCCCCGTTTCAGGGGTACGTAGGAAACTCAATTTAGGGAGTTCAGCTATGTTTATTAATAAAATTCTCATATACATCATTTATTTCCTCTAAATTTTTCACGAAAAATGGGGGAGACTTAATTGTTCTTTACTCTCTGACCCACCCCGCCCTATCCTTTCCTATAAATTTTTTCTCGAAAAATGGGAGAGACATAATTGTTCTTGACTTTCTGACCCATACTACCCTATTGTCATGAAGTCACCATTACTAGCGGTATCAAGGGAGAGTCGATATTGTTGTTCTATACCTCTGTAGAAAGTATTGAGAAGGTTCAGCTTAGAGAATCCATTGTGAGGACAATACCGAAGGTACTCCTTGAATCTGTCCCATGCCTCATAAAAAGATTCTACAAGACCTTGCTGAAACTAAGAAATATTGTTTCTCAGATTATTGGTTCATATAAATGTGTAGAAGTGACTCAGAAACTTGGATTTGCAATCATCCCACGTTTCTATAGAGTTTTCATGCAGAGACTTTAACCATCTGAGAGCTCTAACAGCAAGAGAGTGATTGAAGAGCTTACAATGCATCAAGTCTTTAGAGACTCCATTGAGTTGAGTGATGCTACAGATGTCCTCAAAGCTATCTATGTGGTCCATAGGATGCTCGGTGGGTAAACCATGAAATTGGTTTTTCCTGAGCAACTGGATAAGCTGAAATGGGAACTGATAGTCATGTCTTTGAGGTTGGCGAGGATGGAGAGCAATCCTATTGGCGAGGAAAGCTTTAGGGTTGTTGAGGTCTCCAATTAGTACCATTTTCTGGTGGAGTGGGCGATTTGGGACCTATTTTGGTGGGTCTTCATTACCATTACCACCCCCTTGTTGTTCTGATGGAACTTGATTGCCGTTTGCTCCTCCTTCAGGGTTTATTAACTGATGTAGTCATGTGCTAGGAGGAGGCAAGTTGTCATTCATGTCCAAAGGATCAACCAGATTCTGAATAACGTTGTCAGCCGTTGAGGTGGATGAGCTAGCGTTTTTCCGAGATTTTCGATTTGAGCATTCTAACTTCGCGAGTTCTTCGTTACTGAGGTTGAGAAATTCAAAGGACTTGTTGGATCTTATGATCATGCACCTGCAAAACAAAAAGGCACTATTGGTCCCTGGAAATGGCGCCAAAAACATGATACACTCAGGTTTTAACCCAAATATATTCACTGCAAGTGCACATAAGACGCAGTAGTATAAGAGAGATTGAATACACAGAGACCAAAAAGGTACGACTTTCAGTTCTAGCTAAGAAAAATTAAATAGAGTTTATTGTAACTGAGACTAAGAAATAATAAAAGTGGTTCTAAAAGATAAGATAAAGTGCTAGGCATCAGAGAATTCCACATGTATTCAAGTTTGAAGCTCAGGTTCACATGCATGATTTACTAATGAAAATAGTTTTGAACTCAAAAGACAATTAAAGACTAATCTTCTCCCAAAGTATTAGATCCCTATGTTCGAATTGCTAAAGACAAACTCCCGCCGTATTTAGATAATTCCATCATGCATTAGTTTCATATTTTATATCTTCATAATCATCTAAGACAATACTCCTGCAAGCAGAGACACTAATTCATCTAAACTAGGTCAGATCTCTAAATCAAATCCCTTTGTATTTATAAACATATTATCATGAACTAGGTGATCAAACTAATTAAAGCATTAGAAACAAATATAGACTAAGAACCTTACAAATTCAATCCAATATGTCAAACCCTAACTATCAATTCTGGTTTCCCTAGGAAACCCCTAAAATCTAATAAGGTGACTACTCAGACATAGGTAAGCAATCAACCAGCATCACTGAGAAAAGTATATCAAAAACTAAATCAATTAATTAAAATAGAAGAGTTCAAAATTCTTCACCAAATGCAAGGATGGGATTCTTCTCTCTCTGTAAAGCTCTGGAAAATAATAATAATGAATTGTGTCTAAAAAAATCAAACCTAAGGCTTTTATAGTCTAAAATAAAAATAAGAAAAACCAAATCCAATAAGGAAAAGTCTTGGTAAGTCGTGAGGACAATTGCGTATTTTTGGCTATCTTCAATCTGGCTCGGGAAAAGGGATCGATCGATCCATGGACGGATCGATTGATCTGTCGTTCGTCTTTCTCCGCGATCGATCAATCCAAGATAAGATCAATCGGTCTGATATTCCGTAAGTTCCGAGGGACTAGGATCGATCGATCCTGGCCTAGATCGATCGATCTCTTCATATGTGCGTATATGGATCGATCATTAATCTTCAGTCTAGATTGATCCACCATCTTCGTTTTGTCTGTTTACACCTGAAATCTTCTTAAAACCATCCTTTTTACTCCAGAACGTCCCAAACACCTAAAATCTTGAAAATCCACCAAAAACACACTGAAAACACTTGGATAATGCCAAATAGAAACTATAAATACCCACTATAAGGCATTAAAGCCGATTGATATCATCTCCGGCAGACTTAGATCTTTGCTTGTCCTTAAGTAAATCAAAAACCAAATCCAAAGAAGAGGTTTGAAAACCAGACCACATAGGAACTCCTAGAATCTCAGCAACCCTAAGTTCAGAAATCGAAAACTAAAAGACACTAATCGTAGACAACCATTGCAAATAAATTGTTTACTGCCACCTAACTAACAACATACTTTCTATTCTAAATCTCAAATCAATCAAATCATCAAATCATTTCAACTACCATAATTAATTACAAATGAGTACGTTCTTTCCTATGGGGGGTATCGATCAATGTGCATAAATACCTTTTCTATCAAAGCGTCATACCAAACAGAGCATCATTCGACTTCCGGTCCTGACCTTTTTTCCCATTTTCTCACTTCTCTCCCTTTTTCTTATTGTTTTTTTCTTCGCATTTATGCGCTTTTTATGTTCTCTTTTTTAGCAGACGGTTTTATGGGATGAGGAAACGGACTTCGAGGTCCGCTGTTCAATCCTTTTTTAATGTTTTTTTTTCTTTTTATTTTTTATTGAAGGGAAGGAGATAAGGGATCCGTATCATACTGAAAGAACTTGTCAGTTTTATAGAGAACTGAATAGCAAAGTAGCTGGCTTTCAAAGTATAGCCAACACCATAAGAAAGAGAATATAAGATCAAGTTAAGTCATATCAAAATAGAGCTAGCATCAAATCATCAACAATCCAAAAGACCAGAACTTTCAAAATCATATAAATCAGTCAATGGGTTTCCAATTCTAAACGCAGCAATTAATCTAAGTCAGTAATCACATAGAAATCAATATTGAACTCGCACTATGCTAATAATCATCACATATTATGGTCATTGTTCCTTCGACTCGACTAAATCAAAACGAAAATTTTTGAAAATTTTCATCAAAATGACGAAACATTCAAAAAGACACAAAACATGGTTAGTAACTATATACCCTCCCCCAGAGTTACTTCTCACCGTCCCGGTATGAAAATAAATCTAAGAGAATAAATAAAACCTGACTAATAGAAAAATGACAAAAACCATGAGTTCAAAGAGAGTTTTGGTACTTACCTGAGACGGAGATCTATGGGCTTCTAAGCAACGAAGGATCGATCGATCTATTATAACATGTACATGAACATTTATCATGGATCGATCGATCCATAGATGGTTCAGTCGATCTGTTTTCCGACCAGCTTTTCTCTGAAATTTCCTGAAACACTTTGAACTCACAATTGAAAATTAATAAGTTAGTAACCTAAATTGGAATAATTAAAAACCAAAAATAACTAATCCTAAACACCTAATCAGTGGGTTGCTTCCCACTCAGCGCTTGTTTAACGTCAATAGCTTAACAAACTCACCTCCTAAGCCGGAGCTAGATCAGCACCAATAGATGCCCTACAACAACCACCATCATCTGAAATATGTAACTTTAGAACCTTACTCATCATCTCCTTTGAAAAGTTGGTTCCCTTGTCTTTAAGATCTGAGGTAAAGAAGATTTTGACCTTTGAGAAAGGTTTTGAAGTACCTTTTCTCTTCACCTTATATTCAATTCCATCTCCAACCAATGCTTGAAGAATCAAAGTCACCTGAGGATTCTTGTTGATCTTCTTTAAGTTCACCTTACCCTTGTTTTTGACCTTTGAGGTTGCACTCCTGGTTGAGATTCGGGATTCTTTTTGCAAGACTTCAGTGACAGCACCTTTAGGATTCGGTTCGACCTGAGATTACTGCGCCACCCTTTCTTCCTTCATCATAATGATCTTAGAGACACTGTTTTGGGGTACTACTGGATAATAGTATATGTTATTGATGTTTATGAGATAGATGCGCTACTTAGGCATATCGATCAAAACGCCTACATATGCTAGAAAAGGTCTTCCTAGAACCAGTGACCCATCTGAATTACCATTTATATATAAGACATGAAAATCGAGAGGAACTAGATATTCTCCAACTTGCACCAGCACATCAGAGACGAATCCATTCGAGGATATAACAGAGTTATTAGCAAGTGTAAAAGACATCCCTGATTGTTTAATACCTCGTAATCCCAACATCTCATCGGCGACTTTAAATATGACATTCACATTAGCCCATGTATCACAAAGTGAATCCATGAAGACTACTCCCTTGATCTTAACAGGAATTAAGAATTCTCCAGGGTCTTGTAACTTTTGAATTCTTCTGAGTGCTAGATTTGTTAGAATCCATGTCATAATATACAAGATCTTGTGTAGATGTTTGAGGTTCAATCGTGCATGAAATCTTGAGTTCAGAGAATTGCTTTGAAATTGATGCAGGCTGAAGAGGGGGATCGATCGATCCAGGTGGGGATCGATCGATCTTTGCCTTTTTCGGATTATGCTTCGAAGGATCGATCGATCGATCTCTGAATTTTTTGGATTATGCTTCAAAGGATAGATCGATCGTTTCCTCCGAAAGCTCATGTATCAGTCTGATTGATTGATCCAGTTATACATATCGATCGATTTGAAGTTTTTGGGTTTCTCTATGTGGACAGATCGATCGATCCCTTAAGGGATTGATCGATCTCTTTTTCTGCATCTTTTTTGAAACTTCTGAAACTTGCATTTTTTCAGATTCATAATTCTTCTCAACAACATCCGAGCTTATGGTCTTACAGTAACCCTTTGGGTTGTCTTCAACCTTCCCAAGGAGAACACCATCTTGTCTTTTCACATCTTCTGAAGTCTGAGCTACTTACAGATCGAGCTACTTCACATGATTAGATAATGACTCAAATTTATTGTTCAAGTCATTGTACATGTTGTCCAACTTAACATATAAGTTCTTTTTAGACCGTTGCTGGCTTTCCAAGATATGTCTAAGCATCGATTCCCTCTTTTTGTTGATAGTAGGATTTTTCCGGTTATCAATCCCTTATACCACTATCATGGTCATTATAGTATGTAAGGTTGTCAATCCAAATGGGTGTGATACTAGCAGACTAGATGCAATTGATGCTTCTAAGTCAAGCAAATATGAAAAAGGGGGTTTTTAACAGATCCTAAGTGAAAAGAGAATGCATAGAACTAAAGAGTAGAAACAGAAATAAACATGCATAAGAAACTAAAAAGGATAAAAGGTAAAAACAGAGAAAAAACAAAAAGGGCAAAGATTCAATCAAGTGTAAAGCAGCTCCTGAGGACAAGGGTAATCGACTAGAGATCTATCCCGATCTACCTAAGCACCTAACATACCTCAAACAATGAGCTACCCCTAGACAGTAGATTCATATGCAACCAAGTCCAATCCCTTGATAAATGGAATCATCCTAAGAAATTACCAGACCTAACTCCCGTTAACGGTACACTACCTAGAAGGCATGAAGAACTAACCTACTAAAGCAAATAAGCACCCTAAACATCTAATCCCTTAGGCTAGGATGTGAAAATCTCTGAAATCACCATGATGAGGCATCCCATTGAACACTTTTCGGGTGCTGGAATGCCTAAAATCAGATTTCAATTGGTGTAAAAGAAATTAGCATTAAGAGCAATGAAACAGAAGATATCTATAGGCAAACAAGCTTAAGTACTTAGGTAAGATCAGAACATCAACCCTAGTCTACCCCATCCTCATGAACTTAAGGAAACTACTCACTACACATGAGTATGGAAGTAGGAAACCAGAAATCATAACTTCAAAGCCAAACATCATGATCAAAGGTTAGATTATGAAGAAGAGCAATAACACAAACCCAGAAAATAAAAACAGCAATGAAACAGTAACAAACCCAGAAAACGATCAAAGCTAAAACAGATGATTAAAAGCTAAAAAACTTAGATCAATATGCACCAGATAGAACACAACCCTAAACTATGGATAAAAGTAGAAGAAAACATAAGATTAGCATAAAACTTAAAAATATTGTGGGTTTTATACCAAGAACACTAAGAACATCAAAAGGAAAAAGAGAGAAAAAGAAACCTAAACAAAAACCTAATAATGGTAACAAAAACATAACTCTCTAAAATGGAGGCGTTTAAGGGCTTATATAGTGTTTAGGAAAAGCCCTAAAATGTATAAAAGACAAAATACAATCATTGGATTGGGTCTTGGGTCAGGTCCATTCTTGATTCGAGTTGGCCGGGTCGGAGCATGTTTAGCTCGAGCTGAGAAGTGCACGAGATCGAGCCAAAGACTTGAGATCAAGCCATATGTGGAAATGGATTGAGCCAAGTTGAAGTGTGGCTGAGGTGGAGACAAAGCGTGGCTCGATCACGCGATCGAGCCAGAACTGTGTGGCTCGATCCGTGGTTGAGCCGGAAGTGTGTGGCTCGATCCGTGGTTGAGCCGAGAGGGTGACTTGGCCGAGGGGGAGGTCGAGGCGGCTTAGGAGCTGGATCGAGCCAAAAGTGGAATGGCTCGAAAATGATGTTAAGCCGGCCCTTGTTCCGGATCAAGCCAAGTTGCTTGGTAGGTTGAGTCGGGCCTTGTTCCGGATCGAGCCGAGTTGCTTGGTGGGTCGAGCCGAATATTGTGTGGCTCGGTGGGGGGGGGGGGTCA
>OVBE01009781.1:0-15685 GCA_900406425.1 Iberis pinnata
CAGAATGCCACACGTTTATGGCACCACGTGTAACCCTCCCACATTGTGGCATTTCGCGCAAATCTAGTTGCCATTATGGCATTTCTAAAAAATTTCTCTTTTTACAGCTTTAGATATATCTTCAGTTAGTCTGATAACACCGTACCTCCTACATTATTTTCCAAAGATGGATTAACCATCGTTTCACTACATACATTTATTTATGTTACCCCTTTTAAAACTGAATGATCCAAAAGTAAATAGTTCATCTGTATCATGGGCATAACATACACATGCAAGTCATATCAAAACAACTGTATATTACAAACCTTATCAAAACAATGTGAGTTGCAATAAAAATATACAGAATGTATTATGTTTGTATGCGAGAAGTGTTTATTAGAAAAATTAAGCAACAAAACAACATCATGATTTGAATTTCAACAACAGCGTGTACTCAAAGCAAGCTTTCATTAACGACCCATGGTCTGTTGTTTGGGTGGGAGCACGACCACAGTGGATTGAGCATTGAAACCCGGGTGAAGAACCTTCCTGCGTATCTCGCGTCCTTCTTGGCAAAGGGCACATGTATGGCAAAGGACATGCGTCACAAAGTCACAAGTCGTTTCCATCTGTTCTCTTCGCATCTCATCCTCTATGCAGCTACCACAGCAACCACACGATCTGTTCATAGTCTCCAAGCTTCCCTGTTTTTACCCACACAATACAACCTTTAGATCCCTTAAAGACAAGATTTTGATATATCTCTTCTTAGAGAGCAACCATTTTCTGCCAAATGGACTTCTCAGAGGAAAATCATGAATTACCTCAAGGTTGAACTTTCTGCGAATCGCAGAACGGCTGGAATAAGAGAACCATGGAGCAAGGCAGTTCCATCCAAACAAAGAATTACCAACAAAGTACAATCCTAGATAAGTCAAGCAGTGGTTCGAAAACGTTCCTGGAGAAGACCCAAGTCTCTCTGCATTAGTTCCATACAGCACACATGGAGCCACACTTCCAAGGAGACCTACGAGCAACACACATTCATCAGAACTATAACTCATCTTGAGAAAAGCTTAACCTTCGTGACTCATTCGAACCTCAACTCAATAATTCAAAATCCCCAATTCAGGGAAACCAAATTACAATCAGAAATTACCGAATCAGTTCCAATTCAATCAATTATTGTCGACCAAATCAAGATACCCAATGCATTAAGAAAACCCAATTTTTAAGACCAAATCTTCAAAACGAAATACTCACAAACTTCGAGATCGCTGCTACAGAATTCGTCATTTCGGCCAAAACAGGCAAAGAGACCAGAACTCCACTGGTTTCTCCCGATCGGCTCGCCAATCACGCTCACATGGTTCAACGGCAGTCCATCCGCCGTCCAACCGTATCCCTCCGCCACCTGAGGAGACTTAATCGGCGCCGTCTTGGTGTCGTCTCCTTTGGAGCAGATCTTGCAGTCGTTGGCTTGTAAGAGAGGATTCGATTCCTCACAGTCGTTGCCTCGTTGAGCTTCTCCCGCCATAATAAGCTAGAAATTTAAGGTGAATCCTCTGAACAAATTTATGTATTTGATCGAAAAGGAGGAAGAATGAAGAAAAGTAGAGACCTTTATTGTATTATATATTGGGGACAATACCGTAGGGGTTAAGGAATTGAATTAAGATAGTCAAATACACCTTGACGAGTTTTTTTTCTTTAGAATTAATTGATTAGGAAATATATTTGAGCTTATTAAACTCAAGGTCCATCAAGACTTGTTCTTCTTTGCAAATAAATAACGTTGACGCGAAATTCTCAAAAGTAATAATGAAAATATGATTTTTTGTTCAGAATTTTCAATTTAAATATATAAACTTATTTCTATAGTAAGTCCAATAACTTTATTGGATCTTAGCCAGATACTTCACTTGTATGGTAACACTTTTGAAAATGTCTTTAAAGAAAATATATTTCGAATATACTACTTTATAAACTGGCGGGTTATGAATGTTTAACATTTATCGGAACAATTCTCAAAAATAGCACAAAAAATTAGGATTATTCCAAAAATATCCCACTCTTCCAAAAGTTATAAAATTACCACATTTTTTAAAAAAAAAATACCATACAAATGTTTTTGTTCCAAAAATACTACAAATTTGAAATAGTTTTAAGATTTATAATTTGAATTCTAAAATCCAAAACCAAACTCTACCCCATTCAAAAATAAACACTAAACTCTATTTAGTTAATTCAAACCCAAAATTTTAAATTTTAAACCCTTAAAATTTCATTTTTATTTTTGTGGTATTTTTGAAACATTTGAGAGTGTGTGGTATTTATGAAACTTTTGGGAATGTGTGATATTTTTGGAATTTTAACTTCTTTTGATGGTATTTCAAAGAATTACTCTTATATATATTATAAAAAGTTATATACATTTTTGTAATTTGGTTTATAAACGTTTATCAATATACACTTTTATAAACATACAAAAATGGGGTTTTCCATAAAAACAACCGCAAGTAATAATATTTTTGAAAATTTAATAATAAAAGTAATAGCTTTAAAATTGCCCCATTTATGGGTGAGCCATGTTAACTTGACAAATGGACTAATTAGGGAAAATTCCCAAAAAATACACGAACTATTAGAAATCTGGATAAAAAATGCACGAACTTTTTATGTTATCTTTTTAATACACCAACTATAAGAGTTTGGTCTTTTAATACATGAACTTTCAAAATCCGTAGACTTTCGACGAGGCACTTAACAGACGTTAATCAGATTAACCCTGGTTAATTAATTTCGTTATCCTTAATCGTTGGTGGTTAATTTAACTCAGAAGAAGACGAAATTACCCTTAATTGAGAAGTCTAAAATGTTTCCCCAAATCGATTTTGGGTAAGAACCCTAAAAAAAATTCTCTAAGTTGCGATTCATGTGTTTTGGTGATGTGAAAGCTGCGATTGCATGAGAAATCAAGAAGAATAATCGAGTATTGGTTTCGGCAAGTATGAGGTATTGTAATACTTCAAATTTTTTTTCTTGTTTCTCTTCTATCTCTCAGGTTTTATTATGGTTTGTGTGCGTTCGTGTTTTTGAAATTTGGGATTTGGGGTTAATTTATTGATTAAAAGAATGGGTATGGTTAGATTGATCAATTGTTTACATTTCAGTAACTTATTTGTGTACGGTTGATTCACATAAAACTAAGATTCATTGTTTACATTTCAGTAACTCATACATAAATTTGAATATCCACTATGGAGGCTTAGTGTATGCTGAAGATGGTGGGTTTGTTTATCGTGGAGGTAAGAAGAAAGAGATGGTCATGGATCCGGATTACATGACATGGTCCATCTTTGAAGAGTTTTGCGAGGAGAATGGGATGGCAGGGACAGTGGAGCAAGCTTGGTACAAGCTACCTGATGAAGGAATGGACAAAATCAAGTTAATGTATGATGACAAAGATGCTGACATTGTGAAAATGTGTAGTGATGCCAAGACAACAGGAGCAGTTGACTTATTCATTGAAAAAGTTCCAAGACAACAAGCAGATCCAATACGATTGTCACTGCCAAGTGTTGAGGGTGGTGATAATGTAGGTCCAGCAGAAGTATAAGAAGAAGAAATAGTACAAGAAGCAATAAATGACACACAATTTGAAGCTCTTTTTGGTGAAGGAGTTGATGCACCAAATGAACAGGATGGACCTGTTGATGAAGCTCAAACAAATGCAGGTGGTAATGAAGAATAGGGAGAAGTTGATGATGAGGAGGAGTTTGAAAGAAATTGTCTTGATGCAGACAAACCAGAGGGAGTAGTGGAAACAGATGATGAATGGGAAAAATTTAATGAAGAGGAGACTGAGATATCAAGGAAGACTCATGCAAAAGAGAAGGCTCCTTACTTGTGGTTAATGCAAACGTTTGGAAGTGGAGAACAATTCAAGGATCAACTCTTGAGGTATGTGTTGAAGACCAACTACGATGTGAAGTTGTGTAGATAGGAGAAAAAAAAGTTGGCAGCCGTGTGTACTCATGAGAATTGTGATTGGAAGATTTATTGCTCAGTGGAGAAGCAAAAAAATTGTTGGATGGTGAAAGTTTATGTGAATTCACATAACCATTTGAAGAGTGGAAAAGCTAGGATGCTTAAACAAGATACAGTTGCAAAATTGTACAAAGATAAAGTAAGGAGAAGGCCTGGTTTGAAGTGGACAGACATTAAGGGTGGGATCATGATGAGATATAACCTCTCGGTTTCTAAGTGGGTATGCACCAAGGCAAGGAGGATGGCTTTAGACATGGTTATAGAAACTCAGAGGCAACAATTCTCTAAACTGTGGGATTATGAGGCTGAGCTACAACGTTCTAACCCGGGGACAACTACTGAGATTGTGACAATTCCTCGGGAAGATGGTAGGCAAGTGTTTAACAGATTTTACATCTGTTTTAAGGTACTTAAAGACTCATGGAAAAGAAATTGTAGACCTATTATAGGTCTAGATGGTTCCTTTATGAAGTGGGAATTAAAAGGAGAGATTTTNAGAATTAAAAGGAGAGATTTTAGTTGTTGTTGGGAGAGATGCAGATAACCGTATTTATCCTATAGCTTGGGCCATAGTTAGAGTAGAGGATAATGAATCTTGGGCTTGGTTTGTTGATAAGTTGAAGACAAATTTAGGTTTGAGCTTAGGGAATTGATACACTGTCATCTCGGATAAACATAAAGGGTTAATTAATGTTGTTGCTAATCTACTCCCAAATACAGAGCATAGACATTGTGCTAGACATATTTTTTGCTAATTGGAAGAAAGTGTATAGGCAGAGTGGGTATGAGAGCTATTTCTGGGCAATTGCATTTGGCCCTTCTACTGATGACTATGAGTATGACATGGCTGCTTTGAAGGCATTTAACACATTGGCATATAATGATTTACTTAAAATAGAGCCAAAGACTTGGTGTAGAGCCTTTTTTCCTAAGGATGCAAGGTGTGAAGATGTGTGTAATAATCTGTCTGAGAGTTTTATCAGGACCATTAAAGAGGCCTGTAAGTTGTCATTTTTAAATATGCTAGAGGAGATAAGGAGACTTGCCATGAAGCGCATATGCAAGAGGCATGAAAGAACAAGTAAGTACAAGAACAAGCTCCCCCCAAGTATAATGGACATATTTGAGAAGAACAGAAGGGATAGCAAGCATTGTTCTGTTATTAAAAGCAGTGCGAGTTTGTATGAGTTTATAGAGAGATAAAGAAGCTTTGAAGTTTGCGTTCCAACAAGGCATTGTGCATGTAACCAGTGGGATATCACTGGAATTTCTTGTAGGCATGCGATTTATGTCATCTCAGAGCATAATCGTGACCCAGTAGAGTAAGTATTCTACTTTATTGTCTATGATTTGTATTGAACATAGACATTGGTAGTTTAATACTTAAAACTGTTTTTTGTTGTAGCTTTGTGGATGGATACTACATGACTTCAAAGTGGCTGGAAACTTACAAGGACAACATACGGCCTGTCAATGGAGAGCGTATGTGGACCAAAACAGGAAAAGAGCCTATTGAGGTTCCTGAGAAAAGAAGAATGCATGGGAGACCAAAGAAATATGCTAGGATAAAGGAGGCTCATGAGTCTACATCAAATCCGAATAAAGTAACAAGAGATAGAAGAATAGTGACTTGTTCCAATTGCAAGCAAACTGGTCACAATGCAGGAACATGTAAAAGAGCTAAAGTGGTGGAACCTCCAGGGCCTAANACGAAAGAGAATAATACCTAAAAAGACACCCGTAAGTTGCATTTTAAATTCATTCCTATATGTTGTGATGAAATGAATGTGATGTTATTTTTGCTTATAGGATGATCCATGGAGCATTAACAATGCTCCTAAGAGGCAGAGGACTTCTCTCAGTCAGTCTACCCGGAGAACAACCACGGGGGAGGCTTTAGCTGATCCACCTTCAATAGCTCCACCGTCAACAACGTCTCGTGGACGTGGTACAACCCGTGGACGTGGTCGTGGCATGGGAAATGGCAGAGACCGTGACTTGACTCCTATTCCTAGAGGTGCTTCTACTTTAAGAGGTGCTTAGGTGGATGTTACATATCTCCTTGGACTGGACAAGTATTTGATAGGTTGACATCTTCTCTTTCTACAAAACAACCTAACAACCCTTAGGATTTATGTATCTAAGCTTTAGGAAGCTCTTATTTGCTTTAGGATGTTCTCTATTTGCTTTAGGATGTTCTTATTTACATTTTGTGGCTTGACCTTATGGTCATTATTTTGTGCAAGTTTACAATGTCATTTTGCAAATCGAAAGCTTTATGATGCTATCTACTGTCATTTTGCAAATCATCATTACAATGAGCCAAAAAAACATTAACAACAACAAAGGACCAAGAACACACAAAGATGAAAATACTTCTAGATTAAAAGAGTAACAACAACACCAATACAAAAGACTAAGAACAACAAGACTAACAAGAACAACATACTTGCCATGACTAACAACAACAAAGACCAAAAGATCTGAAATCATAACACAACTTATCTACTTCTTCACCAAATTCAGAATCATTGCTGTGACAACAATGAAACCTCCCCAAGATATGACAATAAATTGTCTCATTAGAGCTTCTCTCTCTTTAGCCGAATTAGCCTATGCTATGAACTTTTTCAATTCTTCTTCCATCTTGTTTCTTGAATTTGTTTCAGCATTAGGTCCTGAATTTGCAGCTTTAGGTATCTTCACTTCTTCCTTTAAGCGACGAATCTGATCTCGAGCCTCTATCAAGCTCTGCTTCTGCCAACCATATGGCTTTCCTTCATCAAACCATCCAACAAATCCATGAATATCACACTTGTAGTATTTTCTACCCGGATTTGCATCCGTCCAAGATTTTATCGGATATATTTGCTTACCAAAACGACATAAAGGACCATCATTGAAGCATGTCGTCTGTGAGTTACCTATTGAGCCTTCACTTTGTTCCATTTCAATTGAACAGAGGAGAAAAAACGAAGAAGAAAGGTGAAGGTGAGAAAACGATGAAGAAGTAGGGTTTTGGATTGGGAATTGTCGACCTTTATAACTTAAAAGAGTTCAGGTTAGTTTTGTTTTTCTGAGTTAAATTAACCACCAACGATTAAGGGTAACATAATTAATTAACCATGGTTAATCTGATTAACGTTTGTTAAGTGCGTTGTCGAAAGTCTACGGATTTTGAAAGTTCATGTATTAAAAGACCAAACTCAAATAGTTAGTGTATTAAAATGATAACATAAAAAATTCGTGTATTTTTTGTCCAGATTTCTAATAGTTCGTGTATTTTTTGGGAATTTTCCCGACTAATTACTATAAAATTTTCAATTTTATGTGTTCCTATCTATCATTAATTCTAAAATTTTTTACACATGTGTTCCTTTTCTCTCAAGTAATTCTTCTAGCTGCAAGGACTTTTTTTGTCTTCTATTGTCTTGAAACACAAAAGGAGAACAAAGTTTAAAGGCCCAAAAGCCATGAGAAACAAAAACAACAAAGCCAAGAAACAGCCCAAAAGACAAAAGGAAAAGAGGTATCGATACAAAAGCAGAGCAAGAGCAGAGAGAAGAGAGACTGAGCGCTAAACAGAGGAAAGGGTCATTTCATCATGAAAGAGGGCTGATAACCAAGATGGAGGACCTGAAGCCACATACGAGTTAATACGCCCATCTCTAGTGACACTCTCAGCGATAAAACGAGCTCCTCTGTTGGCTTTGGCTTCTTCTACTTGAATTCTCCAGTTAAGAAGACCATTCAAAGAGATCAGGATTTCTTGCGCTTGAAATCTAAAAAAGGGCCATAAAGAAGGCTTTAGAATGGCCCCAAAAAATTCTGATGCTTCACAAACGAAAATTATCTTGTCCAATCTGAGGTCCTTCATGCTTTGGATGGACCAAACGATGACTTGGAGCAGATTTTGGTTCTTGGATCCCACTCCTCTGAAGGCTTGCCGACTATGAAGTAAGACAACTCCTTAACTATAGCGAAGGACCCAAGCTCCACCTCCTAAGTTCTTTTTTCTACTCCATGATCCAGCTATGTTACATTTAAACCAAGGATCCGGTGGTAGTCTCCATTTCCGAAACAAAGATGAGTTTAATCTTGAGTTTGATGTCTCCATTATCAAGTCTCCTTTTTTTGCTTCAAACCAGAGAGTTGCCTCTTCTTTGGCTTTACTTACCACTTCAGGGGCTGAGAACATTGTCCCTTCAAAAACTGTATTGTTTCTATTTTTCCATATGTACCAGCACACCCAAGGGAAAATAGCTAGAGTCTGTTTATCTACTCCCTGCGCTTGTTGAACTTTTACTAGGTAATCAAAGTTGCAGTGGATAGAGTTTGGGTCAAAACCTTGTGCCGGATGAGGGATTCCCGAGAGAGCCCATACATGTCTAGAGAAAGGACATGTGAAAAGAAGATGGTTAATTATTTCTCGATCCATTCCACAAGTTTGGCATTGATCTTGTATCCTTATGCCTTTTTTTTAGACTAGGTGAGCTACTGGTAGTGCATTTGACAACATTTTCCACATGAAGAATTTTATCTTTGGCGTAGTTAAGACTTCCACACCATTGCTTTTAAGCCATTGAAAGAGGGTTGCTGTGTTTCTTCAGCTCTAATCTGTTGTAAGTTTTCTCTTTGTGCCAACCAGTACTCTGATTTGACTGAGTAAGCACCAGACTTGTTAAATCTCCATGCCCATGAGTCTGACACTGTTAGTGTGGGCTGGAGGGTTATGATGATGTCAATATCTTTTTGGAGAAAATGGTTTTGTAGGTATGCCATGTTTCATCTTCTTCTTGTTGTGTCAATCAAATCTGAGACTTTTAGCTCCAAGTCTACAGAGAAATTTTTGAGTAATGGCAATCTTAAAGGGGTATCATTGATCCATCTTGACTCCCACTCACTAGTTTCTGCTCCATTCCCAATGATCCTGGATAGGCCTTTGACTATTAAATCCTTACCAAATCTTAAGCTTGTCCAAGCATAGTATGGTCTTTGTCCTGAAGATGATGCTAAGAACTCACAGTTGGGGAAATATAAGCTTTTTAAAAAGCTTGGCATTAAGGCTGTTGGATCTGTTAGAATTTTCCAGGCTTGTTTGGCTAGAAGTGCTTGGTTAAATCCTTGGAGATCTTTGAATCCGAAGCCTCCTTCATCTTTGTTAAGGCACAGTTTCTCCCACCCTACCCAATGTACCTTTCTTTTGTTTTCCAAAGTGCTCCACCAAAACTCAGATAATGCACTTGTAATGTTTATGCAGGTTTTGAGAGGGAGTTTGTAGCAGCTCATTGCGTACACTGGAAGAGCCAGTGCCACAGCCTTTAACATTATTTCTTTTCCTCCCTGAGAAAGGTTTCTGGCAAACCAACCTGAAACTATGGCTTGGAGTTTCTCCTTAATGAAACCTAACATTTTGACTTTTGAACCTGAGAAGCACTCAGGTAAACCTAAATAAGTTCCTGTTCCTCCTTCATTTCCAATGCTAGATAAGGATTTAATGGTGGCTTTTATCTCTGCAGGAACCTTTTAACCAAAAGTGAAAGCAGATTTTTGTAGACTGATTTCCTGTCCTGAGGCTAGGCAGTAGGCATCAAGCACTGTTTTTAGATGGATCCAATGTTGAGCAGATGCTTGGCAAACAAATAAGCTGTCATCAGCAAAAAGAAGGTGTGTGATTGAGGGACCTTCCACTGAGGCTTGCATTCCAACAATAGTACCAGCTAGTTCAGCTCTCTTGATGTTACGAATAAGAGCTTCAGTACACAACACAAACAAGAATGGAGAGAGAGGGTCTCCTTGCCTGAGACCTCTCTGTGGCACAATCAAACCACGAGGCTCATTATTGATTAGAACAGAGTAAGAGGCTGTTGTTATGCAGGCTTGAATCCATGATATCCATCTATTATGAAAACCAAGTTGTCTGAGCATAGAGAGGATGAAAGAACATTTCATACGATCATAAGCCTTGGACATGTCTGTCTTCAGGGCCATATGTGAGTGTGAGAATGTTGGGTGAGATTTCAGGTTGTGGAGAACTTCATGGGCTATTATGATGTTGTATGTGATCAATCTGTCTGAGACAAAGGCTGATTGGGATTGTGAGATTAGATGTGGCAGTAGAGGTTGAAGCCTTTTCACCATAACTTTGGATATGATTTTGTATAACACTGAGCATAGGCTTATGGGTCTAAGGTCAGCCATGGTTTCAGGGATTGGTTTTTTTGGTATTAATCATAAGAGGGTGAAGTTCCAGCCTTGGGGCATCAGTCCAGTTTGAAAGAAAGTCTGGACTTCATTCACTATCTGTGGTCCTATGCATGACCAATACTGTTGGAAGAAAAAGGCTGTGAAGCCATCAACCCCTGGAGCACTGCTTGGGCTAATGGAAAAAACAGCCTCTCTTACTTCATTTTGAGAGATAGGCAAAATGAGGGTATCATTCATTTCATTGGTGACTTTTGGAGGAACTGTTGTTAAGAAGGATACCTCTGTTTGGACATTTGATGATGTAAAGATTTTATTGAAGTAATCCACTGCAATGACTGCCATTGAAGCTTCTCATGTTTTGACTTGTCGTTGATCATCCTTTAATGCTATTAATCTGTTCTTTTTACGGCTGGTCTTGACAGATTCATGGTAGAACTTTGTATTGCAGTCTCCACTTTGTAACCACTTAATTCTGCTCTTTTGTTTCCAGTATTGTTCTTCTTCTTTGTATGCTAAATTTAGTTCTCTTTTAAGCCTAAACACTTCCTGTTTGCAATAGGATCTTGATGATTATTCCACTTCTAGCTGATTTCGGAGTTCTTTCAGTTTGGTGTTGGAGTTGGTATGGAGTATATATTTTTTCTTTTTGCTTAAGCTCTTTCTGCAAAATCTTAATTTGTCTAATACTGAGAACTCTTCCGGATATCTGTTAGAGTTCCACACCTTCTGAATTGCTGACCTTACCTTTAGAATGATAAGTAGCCTTTTATCTGCTTTGAACACACCTTTGTATGAGTCTTGAGAAGATAATATTTTGATGAGCACTGGTCTGTGGTCCGATCCTCTGAAGTCTAGGAATGCCTGGTTGCTTGCAGGAAACAGGATGAACCAGGCCTTGTTGCCAAAACTTCTGTCCAATTTTGATTGAATAGTCAAGTTCCTCCTGTTACCTTTCCATGTAAATGGATTGCCTGAATTGGGCAGTTCTTTTAGCTCACATACGTTTAACATTGTGTTAAAAGGTTGAAAGGAGTTATCTTGCTGGACCTCCAATCTTCTCTGAATTGTCTCTGATCTCGTTGAAATCACCCATAAGGCACCAAGGATCTTTTCTTCCTACTCCAATTCTTTGCAATCTTTCCCAGACAGCTTCTTTTAGTTTATAATTAGGACTACCATAAACACATGATAAATAAAAAACTTTCCCATACCAAGACAACTTTAAGTCTATTACATTTTTTATCAAAAAACATCACCTGAACATCTACATTTTCTTTCCAAAAAACTGCAAGCCCTCCACATTTGGCCACAAGGTCAACAGTAAAAACTTGCCTATACCCCAACCATTCTTGAAGGTCCACTAAAACATTCCGTTGATTCATAGATTCCATAAGAAAAAGAACTTCAGGGAAATACTGTAAACGTATTTCCTTGAGTCTGAGAACTGTCAGGTCAAAAAAAACCCCCAACCCCTGACAGTTCCACGACAAGAGGCTCATTGATCTTTGGACAGTCCCTTGCTGGGGACCATCCTTTGAGATTTGATTTGAGCTGATCTTTTGCGAGACGATGTATCACTGGTAGAAGCCTTCCTCTTACCTGATGCTTGAGCAGCTGGTTGTTGGCTGTGGACAGGAGTTTCTAGGACTCCTTCTTGATGAAACCTTGTTGGTCTTCTTAGCTTCTTGTATGGTCTGAGTCTACTCCTTTGACTTTTTGATGAAGATCCAGATGGTTCTATCTTATCAAGATGAGTTCCAGAACCCTTAGATACCAAATTCTCATCTCTATATTGCCTGGGGGAGAAGGCTTGTGGATTTGGTGCAGAGGGGGGGGATGTGCAAAGGCAAGTATTGTGATTTTCCTGCAGCAAAAGCTCCTGCCATCAATTTGTTGGTTGCAGGTGGTACTTGAGATGATGAAGACATGGCTTGTTGAGCTTCAAAGTTAAAGATAATGCCTTTGTCTTTGTTAAGGTTGGGAGATATTAATGGTTCTGGTTCCAATCGCAGAGCTGTTCTTTGACCCCTAGGGTCATTGTCTAAATCTTCAATAGATTTTTTCACTCTTTCTTCTCGGACAATCCTCTCTGGTCCATTAGCTAGCTGCAAGGACTTTTTCCTACGAATTTTTTTAATTAATCTATCTTTAAAAGAAAAAATGCTGATTAAATGATATGGGGTTGGATTTTGTGGTTTATAAATTTTGAATTTCATAACTTTGCAACATTGCAATGATAGCCCATCACAGCAATCAAAAGCGCACCTCGCCATTCCTATAGCCCAATTGATGCGGGTTTGATACAAATTATATAGCCAATTAGCAAACTCTTCTAGTGGAGTGCTTTGACAAAGAATTCAACATAATGTAAGGAAAGTGGTATGTTATTTGTTAAGGGTTACTAGTTACTATATATTGAAACGGAAGTAACAATTTTATTAATTTCCTTGAACATTACATTATATATCACTAATATGATAAACCAATACAATTTTTATTAAACTTAAAATGTTTAAATAATTAATTATATCCTATTTATTTTCATATATAATTTAACTTTCATTATACCATCTATATAACCAAACTATATAATAGGAAGATTTTCAAAAATACCACAAAAAACTAAGTATATTTCAAAAATACCACACATTCACAAAAATTCCAAAAATACTACATTTTTCCCGAAAAATACCATAAAAATGTTTTTGTACCAAAAATACTACAAAATTTGAAATAGCTTTAAAATTTCAAATTTAAATCCAAACTACCTCATTCTAAACTAAATCTTAAACTCTATTTATTGAATCCAAACCCAAAATTTTAAAATTTTAAACGATTAAAATTTACTTTTTATGTTTGTGGTATTTTTGGAATATTTGGACGTGTGTTGTATTTTTAAAACTTTTAGGAGGATATGGTATTTTTGAAATTTAAACTTTTTTGATAGTTTTTTTTATGGTATTTGAATGAATTCTTCAAATACATATATATTTCCAAATATAAGGTTTTACGCGGTTTTACAATAGATGTAGTTGGCAAGTTAGTGTTGGATCCTATTTGATAATCCCATTTTTAATTCAACCGTACCAATCCGGTTCACTGCTATATACATTGCCCCCCTAAACTTATACATTCTACAAATTGGAAAGTCCCATTTCATGATTTGCAAAGATATAAATTGAGGGTATAAAGTGTTAACTTTTGTTTTTTAAAAATCAGTATTATTAGCATTAAGATTCAATAGTAAGCAAAGTTTTATTTTAATATAATAATTATTAACAATGATATTCTTGATTTAACCAAACATGTTTCAGTTAATGTGTTCCAATCTCAACAACTGGTTGTTGCAGAAGACAACCAAACACAAGCAATCATCATACAGCAATGTATAACTCTCACCAAAGCTCAAAGGTTTCAATCACACACCAAAAATATAAAGTCAAAACTGTACGACTTTCTCGTAAATTTCTTCTCATACATCATACTCTTCAAACTTTGTAAGGAACCCTCTTCTTTACAAAGAAGGTTTAATTGTAATGGGATCTCTGGAGAAATCAAAGAAGAAAGCTCAAGTATGGAAGAAAGCTGTGATTCATTTCTCTCTATGTTTTGTAATGGGTTCCTTCTTTGGCTTTGCTCCTACTGGCAAGGCCTTATTTTTCTCTAATTACAAAACCAACCCCTCTACTTCTACTAAATCTCAAATTCTTCCCCAACCTTTTGATAACTCCACCTACACACCCAGTTCCAAAGGCCTAGCCCCTGCTCCTTCAGAGTCGCAAGAAGCCGAACAAGAAACCAAATCTATATCCGAGACAGAAGAAGAAGTGACACCAAGAGGTTTAGTGATTGTTGTAACTCCGGTAACTACGAAAGATCGTTACAAAGACGTTCTTCTAAGGAGAATGGCCAATACTTTGAAGCTAGTTCCACCTCCGTTATTATGGATAGTCGTGGAGAAACATTCCGATTCTGACGAAAACTCTTCATCTACAATTCTAAGAAAGACTGGTTTAATGTATAGACGTATAGTCTTCAAAGAAAACTTCACAAGCTTGGAATCAGAACTTGATCATCAAAGGAACCTAGCATTAAGACACATTGAACATCGCAAATTAAGTGGGATTGTTCATTTCGCTGGCCTAAACAACATCTATGATCTTGAATTTTTCGATGAGATCAGAGATATCGAGTATGTAAATTAAACAAGTTATAATGTCTAGTGAGTTTGATTTAATCATCAAATTATATGAAATGTGTTAGTCTATTAATTTGCAGGGTATTTGGTACATGGCCGATGGCATTGCTATCGGCTAATAGGAAACGAGTGATAATAGAGGGGCCGGTTTGTGAATCTTCACAAGTATTGGGGTGGCATTTGAGAAATATTAATAACGAGACAGAGACAAAGCCTCCGATTCATATATCAAGCTTTGCTTTCAATAGTTCAATACTTTGGGATCCTGAGAGATGGGGACGTCCTTCTTCTGTTGAAGACACCAAACAGGTAAATTTAGTTGAGCTTCAAAGTTATTAATCTATTGATTTTTATTTCTATAAAGCTTAGTTGATGAATATGAATAAAAAGAGCTTGAACATAATCTAATGTGGATGGGGTTGGTAAGTTAGCACATGTCATTTAAGTGTTCTTTGCTAAGTAATTCTTACCAGTTGATACTGTTAATCATTAGATTGCATAGGCTTATTATTAGCAATACATAGGAGGGCTTTATTTAAATCTACTTTGCTCTCGGTACAAAAATTATGTCTTTCACAATTTTTTTCATTATATGCAATTTTACTATCAGAATAAAATACCAGACTTTTAATTATTTTTAAAACATCATTAAAATTAAAATGTGTTCTTCCCAAAAAATACCACAAACATAGAAACTAATTATTAAGATTTTTAAATTTAAATTTTTTAGGATTGTATTCACTAATTAAAAAAATTAGTCTAAGTTTTGCTTTTGAAGAGGTTAGAATTAAGTTATGAAGTTTATGATTTAAATTTAAAATTTTAAGTTACTTTAAATTTGTAATATCTTTGAAAAAATTGAGAGTATGATATTTTTAGAATTATAACTCAAAATGTAATGTTTCTGAGAATTCTTTTTGTTAATATATTGAGTTTTATTATTATTATTGTGTTGCATAGGATTCAATTAAGTATGTGAAGCAAGTGCTTCTGGAGGACGATACCAAGTTGAAAGGACTTCCGGCACAAGACTGTTCCAAGATAATGCTTTGGCGTCTCAATTTTCCCACAAGAACAAGTTTAAGCACTTGATTTATTTAGTTTTGATTAATTCCTCATCCAAATTATAGCTTTCTGTATATTACAGAAAAAACACTTGAAGAGTTCTTTTTTTGTCACAGTTGAAGAGTATTTTTTTTTTTTTTTGTCGACAATTAGTTATATTAGATTAAAGAAATAAAACCCACA
>OVBE01009782.1:0-15680 GCA_900406425.1 Iberis pinnata
GATTCTATAACTTGGGCACAAGTGAACAAGTCATGGCCAGACTTTGCTGCTGAACCACATAATCTTAGACTTGGACTTTCTACAGATGGGATGAACCTTTTCTCTCTTCAAAACACCAACTACAGCACTTGGCCAGTGTTGTTAGTGAACTATAACACTCCTCCAACAATGTGTATGAAGGCTGAGAACATAACGTTGACTATGTTGATCCCTGGTCCATCAGCTCATGGTAATAACATAGACGTTTACTTAGCACCATTAATAGACGATTTAAAAGATTTGTGGACTGAAGGTATTCAAGTGTATGACTCATTTGCTAAGGAAAATTTCACACTTAGAGCCTTACTGCTTTGGAATATCAGTGATTATCTAGCATTAGGGACACTGTCTGGATGTAAAGTGAAGGGGAAACAAGCTTGCAATGTCTGTGGAAAGGATACACCTGCTAGGTGGCTGAATTTTAGCCGGAAGTATGTGTATATGGGAAACAGAAAAAGCCTACCTCCAGGCCACCATTACAGATATAAGAAAGCTTGGTTTGACAACACTATTGAAAAACAGAATGCTAATAGGATACAAACTGGTGCTGATATATACGATACTTTAAAAGTGTTTAAGAATGATTTTGGAAGACCTCTGCAGAAAGAAAAAAAAAAGAGAAAAAGAACAAGTTTCTTAGATGATGAGATTGTCCAGGAAGAAGAATGCGAAGAATCAAATGATGGCGGTAGAAGAAGAGATCAATATTCTTTGAACTCCCTTACTGGAAGGTAAATCANTAAACTATAGTTTCTGGTTGTTGTATTATAATAGGCCTAACATTTAAATGACTCATGTGTTAGGATATGCCTGTTCATCACAATATTGATGTGATGCACGTTGAAAAGAATGTGTCAGATGCTGTTTTGTCCCTACTCATGCAAAACGCTAAGCAAAAGATGGGTTAAAGGCGCGACAAGACTTAGAAGATATTGTAATCAGAAATCACTTGCACACAGAAGTTAGGGGAAAGAAAACTTACTTACCTCCAGCAGTCTATTGGTTATCGAAGTCAGAGAAGAACATTTTCTGCAAAAGGTTATCTAATTTCAAGGGTCCTGATGGTTATTGTGGTAATACTACAAATAGTGTTTCTGTTAACTCTCCAATTATAGGTAGTTTGAAGTCGCATGATCATTATGTGCTAATACAGAATCTGTTACCATCTGCCATAAGAGGTTTGTTACATAGAACACCTAGGAATACCATAAACAGATTATGCAATCACTTCAACAAATTGTGTCAACGTATCATTGACCCGGAAAACTCCAATCAATGGAAACAGAGTTTGTGGAAACAATGTGTCAACTAGAGCGTTTCTTCCCCCCGCCCCCAATCCCTTTTTGATATAATGTTCCAACTTCCCATACATCTATCTAAGGAGGCACACCTGGGAGGACCAATATACTTTCGATGGATGTATTCTTTCGAAGGGTTTGATGTACTCATTTTCTTCAATTTATATTTTCTAATGAGGATTGACTACAAATTATAAATTTTAACACATTTTCTTCAATTTATCTTTTGTAATGATGATTGACTACCATTCATATATTTTGATTGAGTTATAGGTACATGAAAACACTAAAGGCTTACGTGAAGAATCATGCAAGGCCGGAAGGATGTATGGTTGGGGGTATTTAGCTGGAGAATGTATTGCATTTTGTTTAGAGTTCTTGCAAAATTCAGTACCAGTTCAAGAAGCAGTTAATCAGAACGAAGATATTGAGGATGATGGAATGGTGGTTGAAGGTAGACCACTAACAAGAGGTGTAGAGGTCACCCTTTCTGACAAATATAAAGACATTGCACATCGCTATGTGCTGATGAACATGGCTTCTATGGATCCGTACGTGTAGTAAGCGATTACCCATTATGTTAATAAGGATGTCAATTACAACTTTATAAAGCAAACTGTTTTTATTGTCAAATCAGCATGCATTTGGAAGAATTACAAGCTACTGATGCTAAATGTGCTATAAATGAAACGTTGTTGTGGAAGAATCATACTGAACTTTTTGCAGAATGGATAAAAAAGAAGGTTACATCTTAACTAGAGTTTATGTTCATTAGTTATTTTATTAGAACATGAATTGCGAATTTGGAATTGCTTCAGACCAAATTTTGTTTTTTGATATTTGTTATTGTGATGTTTTCCCTGATTCATATTCGGTCAGACACAACACAAACATATTCTAAGGAGATAAAGTGGTTGGCACTTCGACCAAGAAATGTTGCTTTATCACATAACGGATTCATCTGTAATGGGCATAGATTTCTTACAGATGCGGTTAAGCGGAAGACGCAGGACAGTGGAGTAACTTATGAAGCATATAGTATGTGTTGATCGAGTGCACGAGATACAAGATAAGTAGTTGATATTCTTACATATTATGGAGTTATAAATGAGATTTTACTTCTTGACTACCGCATGTTCAAAGTACCATTGTTTAGATGCAATTGGGCAAACAAAGGTAATGGTGTGAAGGAAGAAGATGGTTTCACTATTGTGAACCTACATATGAACCAAGCAGCATATTTGAAAGATCCATTCATTTTTCCTACTCAATAAAAAAAAGTTTTCTACTCTAGGGAAGATGATTCTTCAAATTGGTATGTTGTAATGAGAGCACCGCCTAGAGGATATCAGGAGTTAGAAACAGTGGAGGATTTAGTTGCCGCACCATTGCCTATCCAATAAATAGATGATGCAGAAAGTGATGAAGATGTTGATGATGGTAGTATATATGTTAGGAATGATTGTGAAGGGTTATTGGTAGTAGATTGAAATAGTCTTGATGATGTTTGATAGGTTTTATGGTTTTTATTATGGAATGCTACTCTTTTTGTAAACATGGAAATGTTTTATGGATATAATAAAATAATTAAAATTTTATTTTATTTGACAAACAATTCAAAAATATAGTATAATTACAACACAATAATAGCACAAATAATTTGCTATCTTTGTAAAACAAACTGCTATAGATGCAATCCAATTATAATACAAATACAACACTATTGAATATATAAAACTAAAGCTATTATTAAAAACCTTTAATAACAAATATACGACGCTATTATAAAAATAAACAATTGTATCTTCAACTAACGCTATCGTAACTTTAATAATTATAACATACATTAAATCCGCTATCTAAAGTGTCCAACCTATAATGACGGGCGCTGTCAGAGCGTTTAATTATCCGCTATGCAATTCTACGATAGCGTTTTTCGACCGCTAAGAAAACACATATTTCTTGTAGTGTATTATTGGTTATTAATTGATGCACTATTTATATTTTTATTTAATTGATGTTAAAGTAAATTTATATATACCATCAATTAATAAATGATGTAATTTAAATATAAGTGATGTATTGTAATATTGGTTTACATCATTTGAAATCAAACGATGTTAAAATAAATAGTAATAACATCATTTCCTGTAACTGAAATTAAATTGTATAATTTATATTATTTGTCCATACATCAGAGTATAATAGCTCCAGAAGAGGATGAGTTAATTGTGTTTTCAGAAAAAGGTAATTGGTGACTTTTGTGAATGACACAATGTTGATAGAAATGATATTTGGACGTAGCTGACAAAGGCAATGAATATTTAGAAATAGTTTTGTTTAAAAGCTCAAAATGGGGATGATCCAAACGCAAATGCCAATTCAAAATAGAAGTTTGAATACTAGAAAAAGCTGAAAAAGCTAAACGAAAAACTGATCTTAACCATTCATAGGTTCCATCTCTAGCTGGTCATGTGACTATCTTTTTTCCCGAGTGAAGATCCTCACCTGAAACACAAATGGATCAAACGTAACAAGCACATTATTGTCAGCGCATAGACGATTAACATAGAGTAAGTTTTTGTCTATTGTAGGAACATGTAATATGTTGTCAAGTTTTAAAGTGCATGAAGAGGTAGAAAGATGTACAGAGAGATGGTGAATGGTATTACACTTAAGTCATTATCAACTACTCGTTGGGAAAGTCGTTTCGATAGTATTAAACCAATAAGATGCCAAGCGTCAAAGATACGAGAAGCTCTATTTTACTTGGCAGAGTACAGCGATAATCTTGGACATTGTAGTGATGTTGAGTCTTTAGCGGTGAGTGAAACACATGGAATTGGAGGATTTGAATTTTTATTTGGAATGGTGATTTGGTATGACTTGCTTTCTACTGTCAATATAGTGAGCAAAACCTTACAATCAGAGGATATGGATCTCGAAGTTTCAATTTCTCAGTTAGGAGGCCTTGTAGGTTATTTCAAAAACTATAGAGAAATTGGTTTTGAGAAGGCAAAGGTCGAAGCTACCCAAATTGCCATTGAAATGGAGATCGAATCAGTTTTTCTTACAAAACCAAAGCGTTTGGTGAAAAGAAAAAAGCAATACGGTGAAGAAGTTGATAAAGTTGATGAAAATAATAAGTTCACGGCGGAGGAGAATTTTAGGATTGATTACTTCGTTAACATAGTCGATCAAGCTATAATGTCACTCGAGGTTAGGTTTGAACAATTCCAATGCTATAATGAAACCTTTGGCTTTTTTTTATTTAAAGAAACTAAAATCAGCAACATATGACGAGCTCTTAGCATATTGTATGAAGCTTGAAGCTTCTCTAAAGCGTGACGAAGTTTCAGATATATATGGAAGAGATATGGTTGTTGAACTTAAGCTTCTAGGAGAAGTTTTACCACAAGAAAGTTACAAAACCGGTCGATGTGTTGGAGTATTTGAAAAGAATGGATGGTTATTATCAGGACACATGGATTGTCTATCTTGTATTATTGACTATTCCGACTTCAGTTGCTTATGCAGAGAGAAGTTTTTCAAAGTTGAAGCTCATAAAGAATTATCTACATTCGACTATGTCTCAAGAACGATTAAATGGTTTGTCGTTGATATCAATATAACATAGTTTGCTTGAAGACCTTGATTATTCGAAGCTAGTTAATGATTTTGTGGGAAAGAAAGAAAGGAGGATTGTTTTTCATAAATATGTATTGGTGTTTTGGTACTTTTTGAAAGAAAAGCGAATCGTTTATGTATTACGTCATTTTGATCTTCGTTCGCGATATGATTAAAAGACATCATTTTTTCCTCCGCTTCAAACATCACCTTAGGACTGGCATTGCTTGAAGATTCCAAGTAAGATAACTGGTGGTTGTAATCTTTGTAATTCCACACATATTGACAACAAAAAGTGGAGAAGCAGGAATAGCCGGATTGTTTAATTCGATAACAGTGTCTTCAATATTTTCCATTGTAGAGATGCAGAGGAAGAAGAAATGAGAGTTGGAGGCGTAAAAGAAAAAGAGATTTAGATTTTCCTAACCTCCTCTGATACTATATAGAAATGTTTGTTCTATTGATATATTGATAATTACATTTTGTTATACACAGAGTTTCCATAAGAGAAAGATATGATTGATACAAGAAACATAATTGAGAGATATTATGAGATATGGTGTATCACATTAACATCTTTAAACTTTAAACCGGTGGATTAACTTCTCCATATAAAAAATAGAACTAAATCAAAGACATGCTTTTTTGTGAGTCTGATGTTAAAAAGTAACAAGATTAAAAACTCATGAATCATTTAGCTTTCATACCATGATAGCATTTTTAAGACAAGAATATATTTAGTGCTCAAATGAGCTTACGAAATTAAAATCTAAAATAAGATAAAGAAATAGCTTATATAGATTTATTGTGTTTTGATAAAAAAGAAAATATTAAAGATTTAGATTGTCACTACTCACTAAGACCAAAATGATTCTTAAGTAGGGGTGTCAATATGAGTAAATGTTCTTGGATCAACCCAACCCAAACCAACTCATATATCCAAATGGGTTTAAGTTTTTGGTTCTAATGGTTTTATGGGTTAATGGGTTTATTGAGTTGGGTTAAAATGGATTGGATCAAATGGATTAATGGTTATCCATAACTAAACTAACATTATTTATTTAATTTTTTTAATTCAATTTATTTAAAAAATAATAAAGTTTCGTTTGCCAAAGAAAAAACATTTTGCCAAAAATTCTCCCGCCAAAATTTTTTCCATAAAAATTTCCAGTTACAAGTTTTCCCGTCAAAAGTTTTCCACCAAAAATTTTCCGGTCAATTTCCCGCCAAAAAATTTCCCGTCAAAAATTTTCCTTCGAAAATTTTCCCGTCTAAAGTTTTCCCACAAAAGTTCTCACAGGAAAAGTTTTTCGTCTAAATTTTCCCAAGAAAAGTTTTCCGTCGAAACTTTCCCAGGAAAAGTTTTCCCACCGAAATTTTTCCGGGAAAAGTTTTCCTGTCAAAATTCCTCTCAAAAGTTTCCTGTTAAAATTTTTTTGCGAAAGATTTCCTATCAAAACATTTCCATTGAAATTTTCTCTCAACAAATTTTCCTAACATGTGATATGATTATAATGAAATTGGTGATATAGTGTTGGTATCGAATGTTGATGATGTAATTATGATGTCATAATTATTAATTAAGATCAGTTATGATAATTATTTAAATAATAATCAAATTATAATGGGTAATCCATTGAGACTCATTAACTCACTAATTTAAATGGGTAATGTGTTGATCCAACTCATTTGTTTAATGGACCGAGTTGACTCATAACTCATTTAACCAATGGTATAATTGGATTTGGGTTGGTTTATCCAGTTTGACACCCCTAAAATAGTATAATATGAAATGATAAAAATGAGAATTGCTTGGAAACATCTCTCAAAATCACATTCAAGAATCTTAAACAGTGAAATATATACTAACTTAACTTACTTGAAAACTTTTATTACATGGATCAATTGGATTTGCTCAAAACATTAAAATGGTCAACATTTTTTTGCTGGTTTTGAATTATGTAGAAAATCTAATATGTGAAAGGGATTTTCACATAGAAAAAAGTTATGTATAATATTTACTAAGGCCCATATCGGAAGGGATTTTCTGTGGGCTTTCCTCTTACTTTCTTAAAACCCAACTTACTTTTTTGAGAAAATTCAGAATCTAGCTTGCACGTGCGTGAACAGACGTGCGACTATATAATTGAAACGTGTTCTTGTTTACGTTTGATAGTTAGGTGAGTATTGCTGACAACTAACATTTATGGAATAAAATATTCAGTCAAAGTTGAAAATTGATTTTGGGAGTAAATCTACCATATCTCTTATTTTGTTCCTAAATCTTTCAATTGGGTTTTCTCACAAGTTTTTTTAAAGTATATATTAATTCAAAATAAGAACAAAAATTGGATAACAATTTTTTCCCTAATTACTTGGCTTTTTAAGTTTATAAAACTTAAAAAATGGAGAGGAAGAAATCCTAGTAAGACTTATCCAAATTGAAACATATTGTGGGACAGGGTCTTTCTTTGTAGTTGGTTTGTCAACTACTAGTAACGTGATAGTCATTTTCCAATCTAATAATTTTAGAGTCAATTTGGTAGAAAACCCAAAATGGTTCATATTTAAAAATCTAACCAATCAAAAATAACTTTAGTTTTCTCAACACAAATATACAACCATTATCTCTCTTATTTTTTAATTTTTATTCTCTTTAAAAAATTGAAATTTCACCACTTGTTTGTTTATAAAAATTAAATCATACAAATTCAAAACATGAAATTACAAAAAATAATCTAGAAAACATAATATCTTTTACAATTATCATAATTAAAATTATTTAAAAGGACATATTTTATAAAATAGACATATATAAACCCATCCCCCCCCCCCCAACNAATATAATCCAAACCCCCCCCCAAATATAAACCTAAAATATAACCCAAAACCTCAAACCTCAAAATATAAACCAAAATCCCAAAATATAAACCCAAACCCAAAACATAAACTCAAACCTCCAAAATATAAACCAAAAACCCCCAAAATATAAACCAAAAAACTCAAAATATAACCAAAACCCCAAAATAAACCCAACATCCCAAAATTTAAACTCAAAACTCTCAAAATATAAACCGAAAATCCCAAAATATAAACAAAAAATATAAACCCAAAACCCCAAATTATAAATCCTAAATCCAAATCTAGGCCCCAAAAATAAGTAATAAAGTACCCAAATATATAAACCCTAAACTCAAAAATATAAATCGTAAAATATATACCCTAAATCCACAATATAAAACCTAAACTGCAAAATATAAACCTAACCCCCCAGTATAAACCCTAAACCCCAAAATATAAACCCTAAACCTCAAAATATAAACTTTAAACCTAAAATATGAACCATAAACTTAAATATAAAACTTAAACCCAAAATATAAACCCTAAACCCCCAAAATATAACCTAAGCACAAAATATATATCCTAAACACAAAAAATTAAGTAATTCGTATATCTGAAGTAGTTTCTATATTATGGAAAGGGGCTGGAAAAAAAAACTAGCGAGTGAGAGACGAGTGAGAGACAGAGAGTGAGAGGGGGAGGGAGAGAGAAAGGGTAAAATTGCATTTTTGAAAAATGACACAATAATCCTAAGTTGTAGATGTTATGATATCTCCATTGGGAGTTACTCATATAGGGGTTCTCAATATATATATATATATATATGTAAATATATGTGAATATCTCATCATTTTGAGATATACATAATTAAATAGTAATATTTTTATATACTTACACATATATGTATATTGAGAATCTATATATGAGATCATCTCTATTGGCAGTGGCGGTCCCACAAAATTATTATATATAGGCTATAATTGAAATTATAAAAAAAATTCATATGACGGAGGAATCGAACCAAATATTTGGTGGTTCATAACTTGGTAACTATGTAAGTCTGCCTATGTCTATTGGGAGTATCTCAAGTAGGAGTTTTCAATATACTTATATGTGTAAGTAATTATAGGTATCTCAAAATGATGAGAAACCTATAATTAAATAATAATATTTGTATATATTTACACATATATCTATATTGAGAACTCCTACTTGAGATACTCCTAATGAAAATGTTATAAGAAACTCCCAATGGAGATGCTTTTATATACTAAATTATAGGTTATATTATGGTTATCGGTTGATATTACTCTTAATTTCTTACTAGCTTTTGTAAGTAGGAATTAGGAAAGTTCGATATGAAATTCTCCACACTTGTAAAATATCGGAGAAAAAGTTATTTTAACCACAAACTTTTAAATTTAAGCCATTTTTGTAAAAGAAATTTAAGACATTTAAATCATAAATTTTTAAGTGAGCCATTTAATATCCAAATTTTTCCATCTAAATCCATTTAAGACATCAATTCTCATTGACTTGCATATTTATACATGAAGTTAGTCAACTAGTTAAATATGATTAACAATGTTAAACATCATTGAATAAACTTAAAGGGGATAAAAAACTAGATACAAATCAGAATTATTTTTTTTTTTGTACGAAGTTTTTATATAAGATAAAATAAAACATCCAGAAAAGCCTATTACATCCTGACCCAAAATAAAACCAACTCCAAAACCCTAAAACCCTAAACAATTACACTTGGGTTGAATTTTTTAGAAATACATAATGGGCTGAAGCCCAAATATAAAATCAAGAAAACCCTAGATCTAGAAGAGAACCTTCTAGATCCACCTCCGCTGCGAACGCCGTGAACGCCGTGAACACCGCTGGAAAAAGCTTTCCGATGGCCTGACGAAGGTTTCCCAAGCAGAAAATGATTCGCCAACCGCCCCTGCCCACGGATCTCCAGAGAAAAGAAGGAGGAGGTAACAGATCTGAACGCCGCCGCGATCTCCGAAAATGGAGGCTAGGTTTCCGACGAACAGGGACACCCCTCACCGCCGCCAGATCTAGAAGAGACCTCTTCCCGTGTAGATGACAATCCCAGCGCCACCCACAGGAGAAGAAGAAATCTATCCCATTCGGAAAGGAGAGAGGATTCGCCTTGAGGTCCTTCCTTCCGGTGCTCGCCGCCCTCCAGCTGCAGCGCCGCGAAGTAGATTGGCCGGACTACCTCGCCGTTGAGCTTCTTCTACCTTTATGAGGAGTCCGTGAAGTGTAAGAGAAGAGGGAAAGAGGGGAGGAGCGGGTTGCTTGAGAGGATGCATGGGGAGGTCGCCGGGCTGGACTCACCGGCGACCACGGGGAGCGCGGTGCACGTGATTTGCTTTGCTGGCGGAGGAGACTCTCTTCTTCAGATCTTGCCGCCTTCTACAACTCTTAACCTGCGAAGAAAAGAGAGAGAAGAAACAGAGATGCAAAGAAGAAAGAGAATGTTGGAAGAGAGAGATCTTATCTCTTCTCACAAATTGGAATATTTGCTCTGAAAATAGAAGACCAACATCCAGGCTTTTGAAATCTTCGGTTTCCGAGCAAAGATTCAAACTTTATTTAATATTTTTAGTTCTCCAACTTTATTTAACAGTCTTTTATAAAAATTTGAAGTATTAAATGGCTCACGTAAAAATTCATGGTTTAAATAATCTAAATGTGATAGTTTGTGGTTTAAATGATTTTTTTCCTTCAAATCTCCAAGTGGCATTTACATACAAGATAATAACCTATTATATTTTTGAAAACTTTCATGATATATCATTGTGGGACAAATATACCACGCATTTTTAATTTTTCCAAAAACCCTATTAATCATATATTTATTAAATATCAAAATACATCAATTAAATTTTTAAAAGTTTTAAATTGTAATATTTTTTGAGTTTAAATTTACTAGTTAATATTTAAGGTCTCGTTTTGAAAGATTAAGATTTAAAAACATGTTTGTGGTATTTTTGAAACAGTAAAAAGTTAAAAATATTATTTTGAAGTGTCCTTTTATATTTTACAAAATATTACAAATTCCAATTTATCCCCTATTAATGCACCAAAAGAAAAAAATTCCATTTCATACAAAAAAATGAATAGATTTAAATCAATTTTTATTCAAAATTCGATAATGAAACTATAAAATGACAAACCAGGATTCGTAACATACATATTTGTGTTAGTATTATATTTATGTACTACCACACGAGTTTAAATCCAGTATAATGTATATTTATGGTATTTTTGTAAAATAAAGATAACATTTAAAGTCTAAAATGTTTTTGATTATGAAAGTAGATGTAAAATATTCCAAGAAGTGATTTATTTATTTAAGTAGTATAAGTATGAATTTCCCATTTCAAAACGCTGGTTAAAAACAAAATGATAGGAACTGCATACTAAGACCTTGATTGGTAGAGCATAGAGGAGAGCATTATGCTCCATGCTCATCCAATCATATGTAATTAAAAAAGCATTTAGGTGAGCATTTAGCATATGCCAATGCTCCTAAATGCTCCTCACCTCTATGCTTTCAAAAGGAGCATTTCCTAGAGCATTGAACAATAAAATATTATAAAACTATTAAAATCAAAATTTAAAATTATTTTATTTGTTAAAAACCTCAAAAATATATTTATATTCATTATAAATTACTACTTACGATTACTTTTTTGTTTTAATATATTTTATAATTTATAAAATAATTATTTAAATATCATAATAAAACCATATTATTATAATTTTAAATTCATATTTTAAAAATATATTTTAAATTACTATTTATTATAAATTTATTTGTTTTATTTTATAAAATTATAAGATAAATAATTATATATGGAAAAATTTATGAAATAAGATTATATAAAATTTTATTTATTTTTTATTATAATAAAACTTATTGTACTAATTTTATATTAATTATTTTCAATAAATATTTAAGCATTAATATATATATATATATATATATTAATTTTAATATTACTACTTACTATTAATTTATATTTTCTATTTTTAAAATTATAAGATAATATTTAAAATTTAAAAATAACTTATCATATAAAATATATCAAATTATTTAATATATTTACTATAGATAATACTTTAAAATATATATATTTTAAATAATTAAATGTAATTTTTTATATAATCACATTATGCACTACCAATCAATAAATTATGTCTATTAAACAAGAGCATATAGCTTCTGCAGCATACTGCTTATGCTGCATACAGCTTCTGCTTTGCTATATGCATTTCCAATCGGACATTAAGTTGACGGATGATCTTTATCAAAAAAAAAAAGGAAAAAAAAAGTTGACGGATGATAAATAAGTCATGATATGTATATCTAAGATTTTCACATATCAAAATGATTTTTTCATATAAAGTTTTAGTTTAATATTTAACCATTTAGAACCTTTAGAAGAGTTATGTAATGAATATAAAAAAGAAGACAAAGTCCAACTTCAATTAACTAGATAATTTTGATTAATCATTTTCATTTTAGGAGAAATTACCATGTTATATTAGACTAGTGATCGATTTTGTGAATAATAAAGTATGATAAAATCCAATTATAAACAAAAATATAATAAATAGATTCAGTCCTCCTAAATATTTTATAGAGTACTGATATTAGAAGTAAATTAGTATTATTATAAATTAGTTGGAAAGTGCTCGCATGCCCATGCTTACTCCATATGCTAAGTGCCAACACAAGATAATGCAGTTCTCTTCCATATGATATGTTTCTCATCAAAAACCCATTTCTATAAAGTAATTCTAACCTTTCCGAAATCAACAAAGTAACAACAATATAGTACATGAAGGTGATAATGCATGCGTATTTCAAAATGCTATGGTTATATGAATAGAGAAATTAACATCATGCTTACAGATTTGGCATATGATAGTTTGCGATACAAACTATGTTACTTTAAAAAAAAGAGGTTTTTTGCACACAAAAAAAACCGTGAATCTGATTAAATAGACAAATCAAAACGTTACGTGTGTTAAAGGCAAGTCAAACCGTGAACTGAAGGTCAACCGGCAATACAACCCATGCCGTTAACTCACCGTTTATAATTAACGGTTTTGGTTTTCTGCAAAACAAACCGCGAGTCATATTAAATAGAAAAAAAAACCTTTAGGTGTATTAATGCAGGTCAAACCGTGAGCTGAGGGTCAAACCGCAATACAACCCACTGAAAATTTATGGTTTTTTTTTATAAGCAACGTTTTATTATATCTATCATTTTGTCAAAATTAAATATTGATATATGAAATATGTATATATATATATATAAATAATTATGTGTATTAGTGTTAATATGCTATAATATTGTTGATTTCATATTTTTAAAATAGTTTATTTTTAAAAAAATTATTTTACTAAATTAATTATATTTAATATGGTCAATAAATAATTACAAAATATATTGTAAAAATGATCCTACATATGAACTTAGTCTTTAATAAGTATAAAATATTTTGCCCCCTATAAAAATTAGTTCTGGATCTGCCACTGCGTATAATGATAATGTGTCAAATGTTAATCTAAATATGCTGCTTGATGCAACACTTAGTTTGATTATCGTTTGGAAGTTCATATCTGTGGGAAAGTGTTATCATAAGTTGGATCTTTGTAAATTCATTCAATAGATAAGTTCTCAGAAGAAGAAAACATGTGTTCTCGCCCCTAAGCGATTTGTACAGAGGTTGAAAAAACAGAATGATATGTTCTGGAGTTATATGCACCATGAAGTATTAAAAGACCTAAATATTGATAGTTAGTATAAGATAGGATTAACCAGACATAGATGCCTCTTTCAAGGCTTTGATGAGTGCTTTTAAGTCACTCTTTCGAACAAAGTCCTCTTGAACAGGTGCTAGATGTCAGTTAATTAGTATTGGCTTCTTGTGTAACATGGTAAGACTACTTCTGCAAAAAAAAACCGCGAGTCCGATTAAATAGACAAAACAAACCTTTAGGTGTTAAATGCAGGTCAAACCGTGAGCTGATGGTCAAACTGCAATACAACCCATACCGTTAACTCACCGTTTGTTCCGTTAACATTTGACACGTCATCATTATACGCATGGGCTGTTTTGCGGGTTGACCCTCAGCTCACGGTTTGACCTGCATTTAAATAGCTCACGATTTGATTTGTCTATTTAATCAGACTCGCGGTTTTTTTTTTCCAGAAAACCCTTAAAAAAACTAGAAGATTTCAGCACCATGTGCTGATATAAATTTTATACAATTATTATAAAATAAATTATTGATAGTATTTTTATAATATAAACTTTTATTTTTTGTTGTATTAATTTCCAGATCACAATGGACCAATCCAATAACCTAAACTCCATAAATAGGAGATAAAAGATTTTGTTTAGTTCGAGGCAACATATACGACATAATCACTAGACCACTTGATCCTTGTTGTGTTATTTGTTCGATTCAAATTTTTATTTTATTCATTAGTTTCACAAAAAATCATATTTTATCAATAATCTAAACAACATTACTAAATTAAACACATCGTATCATAAACTTTAAAATATGTAACCGCCGATATTAAAAATAAAAATATATATGAAAATATGGATTGTTATCGATATATAATGTAAGCGTGAAACCCATAAAGTATAAGCTAAGATCAATAATAAAAGTTTACGAATAAAAATAAAGCCAGAAAGTATTTGGTTTGAGGAATGAATAAAAAATCGAAACCACAATTTATACAAAAAAATTAATATCTTATTGGATATATGCAAATTAAAAATATATATTAAATATTTAGTTTATTGATTTCATTAAACCATAAAATAATAAGTTATAGAACTATATTATATATATATATATTAATTTATATATTAAAAGATATAATAATTTTTAAATACTACAATGTCATAGGTCGTAAATAGTATATTTCATTAAAATCATTTTTGGAAATTCAAATATGAAATTTAATATAATGACTAAGCAAACTTCCTATGTAATATATAAGAAAGTATGTACTATTCTTCCTTATAAGGAGGAATGTATGTCTTCGCCTACCCAACATGATAATATCTATAAACTTAAGAAATCTTCCACATACACACTTTGATGAAATTTATAATTTTCAATTTCTGCTTTTGATACAGATCTTTTCGAATTTATATTTATGATGCCTCTAAACAATGTTAAAGTGTATAATCATAACAATAGTAACAAATATTAGCTCCAAAACTGCTAGAGTAAAGAAGAATTTTCTTGGATGAAAAACTAATGCAGAACTGCAGGTTGAGGAACGAGTGTGTAAGACACTAATTGTTGTTGAGATATTATTGGGATGTTAAATCGTTTAATATATCTTGGTTGCATAATATAAGAAATATTTGCACGATCAATATCACTGAAGATATGGAAATCACTTTTGTGAGTGCTTATGTGGCATTGAAGATTTATTGAGAATATAAAGAAAAAGAAATATTATCATTAAGGAAAAGGAGATTTGAGATATTCTCATATTTATTTGAGATATTCTCATATCTAAATCTTTGGTGAATATTGGAAGTTGCTACGTCTTGGATGCTATAAATACAAGATATATGAGTCAAATTAGGTTAGCCGCTCAGAAAAGAAAAAGCTCAATCTATTGAAGATCGGTCTCTGGGAGACACTTAAACCAGTGTGTTACCTTCTGAATCATGAGGTATTTTAGATCAAGGATATAATTAGGAGAAAGACCTAAGTGTTTTAATTCTTGTATATGTATTAGAGACGTATGTGTCTCATTATAGGATAGAGATTGAGTGGTGTCGAACTAAGGAGTGTCTTAGTGT
>OVBE01009783.1:0-15680 GCA_900406425.1 Iberis pinnata
ATATATATATATATATATAATTTCATTTAATATTTAATATATTCAATTTTGATATGTTGTACGTATAATCAAATATATATATATATATATATATTTTATATATAAACATCTTGGCGTGAGTTATAAACTAGTAAACATATGTACATAGTCATTGACAACAAGAAGTTGTTATGGAAATGTTTGTTAATATTATGCCCCTATCGATCCAAAAAAGTATTTTGCATTCTAAATCTGTATAGTACTAATTGGCAAGATGAGAAAAATACTAATTGAGAAGAGCATTCTAAAATTTTTTTGAAAATTTTAAACAATTAAATTATATACGATATATTGAAAATAATCATTTTTAATTATTTAATCAAAGATAAAAAAAAAACTTTACATAACTAACTAATGATGTCTTGTGTGCCATGCGCATGAAGAAATTATTTTATCATATTTGGATCCACAAGGCAAACAATCTTTAGAATGTGAGGAAATACAATTATGCGGAGTAGAATTTTGATGGAAAAGAACATAAAAGGATATAGTTTTATATTTTGATTGCACAAACTTTTACTTCCTCTGTTCTAAAGTATAGGATGTTAAAAAAAATTTTGTTCTAAAATATAAAATGTTTTCAAACTTTGATGCCAATTAAGAGTTTATTATATTCTTGGCCAAATAACTCAAAATTACTTCTATCGACATCACTTCAAATCATTTAATGATTGATTACATTGTCCATCCAAATTCTATTACGCTCTTATATAGCTAAACATTGTTTTGTTTTTTTTGTCGCAAACAGAAAATTAAAATGGAAAAAAAAGATATTAAATCACAAGACATTCAACCAGTGGGTAAAACAGATCCTACTATTTTCTGCAAGTTTAATCTGAACGAGACGTACTACGACGATGAAGAAACGTTGGACGAAGAAACGTTGGAAGAAGAAGAAAGCAAACCAGCGATTATTGAACTTATAACCCTGAAAAGTCTCGCATCAATTTGAGAATTTGATCTAAACAAATGGACTTGTGATGAGAGAGTGTTATGAAGATTTGATTGCCTGATTTTTTAGGTTTATGTCATCAGTGAATGTACAAGATGGTATTGAATGAGTTACGAGTCAAACAATGTTAGTGGCAGAAAAACATAAGCAATTGAAATAAAATAAAATTATATCCTAAGAATTTTAAATAAAAATATTTCACCCAACAACATAAAGCAACATAAAAGATGGCAACAAAGCCTTATGGACTAAACTACTCAGATGACAGCATGTTCATGGCATTAAAGACCAGAGTAGCATCACAACTTAATTGTCTCGGAATAACATCATTTCTTTCCAATGTATACTTCTTCATATGTTATTGTATGTGTTTGATCCTGCGATTTTCATAGTTTATAACATACATGATTGAAGAGTCAAGAAAATATGATTTATCAACTTTGTAGGAAACGTTTCAAATGACTCTTCAACTACACAAGATCCTCAATTGTATTAGGACATGCCTTGTGCTCCAACGATTGAATGCGCTGGAAAATCCAAGATCTAAAATATTAAAATTCAGTGAGTTTGGTGGTTGACACATCAACTGGATGTCAAAGCCATTTTGTGTTGCATCTTCTTGAAACTTTTTATCTCCACATGCAATGTCCTTGCATTGTTTTGTTGGATAAAAAAAATTTTCCATGATCTTAGATTGGCTACTTTCGAAAATTGCTAGAAGAACTTTTTCAATCAAACATGCTTTTATATCTTTTGTCTTCACTAAAGTTGATGCTTTTAGTTCCAAAGTTCCAACAGCTCTATTCTTACTTCTTCTTTTAGTCGGTTCTCTAGTTACAAACAGAAAGATTTCGATCTTTCCCGAAAATACCTCACCCCCTTCATTATCAAATCTTGGACGAGCAATCGCAACTAGAAACATAACTTTCACAATGAAATTCTCACTTTGTCATGTAAGTTGTGGATCTTATTCCGTTGTAAGTAGATAACATTTCTCACTTTTCTTGGCCATACAGAACCGATTTTCATTAATATGCACCATGTTGTACATATCAAAAAACTTTGGTTCACTAGGTAAAGTATTTTTATCGAGTATAGCAAAGCAAAATTTCAGTCTACCTTTCATATTTTTTTTCCTTTATAAGAGGTTTGATGGGATTGATATGACTTCTTATAACCCCTTCATTCTTATGCCTATGTAATGTTTTGAGACTCTCTGTAGCCGCAAAAAAAAACGTTCTTAAAATCATTATGTTATGTATGGAAACACTCGCAATTTGATATGGATTAATGACGATTTTTTGTGACCACTATTTTTGGTTCTCCTACGAGAAACATCGACTTTACCGTTAATAGTCGCTTGCTTTGCTTGTCTCCAACTCTTTTGCACCATGAAAATAGGTCAGAAAATAGAACCGAAACCTCTCTTGTAGTATACTTCTCCAATTTTTTGTTTACGTTCTTATCTAGCAGCGCACTGGAAATTTCCCTTCTCAATTCGTTAAAGATATCTCTTCTAGTGCCTTGTTGATTAGGTTCATTTTGAGTTGGAACTTCATTTTCTACAACCATAAAACATAATGATCAACTCACCAAAAGAACAGAAGAAGATGAACTCAAAATTTTTAGAAGATGAATAGTTAAAATATTATCTTAACCAAAAGTGATGCTTTAACTACGTAGAGACAAGGATCAAAATTCTTACGTGACACATGATCAATAGGGGTCTACGTGAAGTCGATTGATCCATAATTAATGAAAACTTGTTCACCGCCTTTGTTAGAACTTCCTTCGCTTATCAGAGTTTCTTTTAAATCTAAAAAAGTTTCACTGTCATAATTTGGAATTGGAATATTTAAATCAAAACTATGATCCATCAATAATTTGTAAATCATTGTTAAAGTAAAGAGAGTATATAAAGAGAACAAACATTCCTTCAGCGGCACTGCAAATTTTTTTAATATAAATTTGGCTCCAAACTCATATTTAAAAAAAAAAATCGTAAGATAATGATTATGCAACAAAGTAGGAAAACTAGACAATTGTTATTATGAAGCTGATCAGGAATAAAGATGGCCATTGGCATTCTATGTTTATTAAATGAATTTACAAAACAAAAATGATTTATTTATGGAGTATATTATAAGATATATTTTAGATGACAATGTGATCTAATGGTTTTTTATTAAATGTTAAATTTATTAATCAAAAGTTAATGTTATATGTACAAAAAAAACAGGCGAGGAAATTTTTTGAAATTGTGAGTGGTTCAAAAGATGGTTATCATGGCTGCCTCGTTAAAACCTAGATGTAAAAAATCCAATGGTATAAAGTTAAAGCCACGAAAAAGAGTACATGCCATGATAGCTAGAACCAAACACATCAGAAAAAATTGAAAAAATTCGAGATATTGGCATTGTAGAACTGATCAATTAGACCGGATAGAGTTGTTGCCACCGTTGTCTGAGGCTGTGAAGCGAGATTTGGGCCCATATGCAAAGCTTGTGATCCGATGATGGATCGTACGAATGATGAGTTGATGAAGACGTGTAGACGATTGTTGAGGCTGGTCGTGGCAACGTGCATTGCGCTCTCTCCATAATATATTGTGGCTTGGAAGCTTAAATTGAGCAAGATTGAGTTGAGTCATGGGATCGCACGCCATTGAAGGGAGGTCAAGGTGCTTCTCCAATCCGGAGTTGTTTTGTGGTGAAGAAGCATCGATGTTAGCCCTAAATAAAGTGAGTAAGTGTAAGGGCATGCAAAGAAAAGGTGGTCCTGCATTACGTCAGGTTCTCCGCATAATGGTTGTCATCTTTGTTGTCTTATTACCCAATAGGTTAAGAATTTAATCATAAAACTAATACTGCAGAGAATAGTTCAAAGTAGTATAGCAAAGGTATCGAATCCACAGAGACCAGAAAATGCATGTTCAGTTTTAACTTCAAATCTGGCTAAAATAAGAATAATAGATTGTTGTAACGAATTCAAAACGGCAAATAAAAATGGTTTATAAACTATAATAATAAAATGCTAGGCATTAGGGAAATTCGTAGGTATCCAGGTTTAAAGTCAAGTTAACATGCAGGATTTGGATTGAAAATAGTTCTCAACATGAAAGACGAATATAGAATAAAATCCTCTCGGAGTATTAAACTCTATACTCGAATTGCCAGAGACAAACTCTCGCCGCCTTTAAAGCAATTCGATCATGCATTGGAATCAGATTCAATTGTTCATAAGCATTTAAAACAATACTCTCGCAAGTAAAAACACTTATTCATCTAAATTAGGTCAGGTTTCTAAATCAAATCTCTTTGTATTTATCAACTTATAATCATGAACTAGGTGATCAAGCTAATTCATGCATTGATAACAAATTTAGACTAAGAACCTAACAAATTCAATCCTACAAAGTTAAACCTAACATTCAAACTTGGTTTCCCTAGGAACCCCTAAACCTAACTATGCAACTACTCAGACATTGCAAAGCATAAACAATACAAAATCATAGAAGAACACATGATTGAAAACAATAAAATAGATATAAAAAGTGGGTTCAGAAATCTTCTCCACGAAGGTTCAGGATTCGTCTCCCAGTAAAACTTAGAATAATAAAATAAAGCTTAAGTTCTAAAGGCCTAAAACACATTGTATTTATAGGTTACAAAAATAAAATAATAAAATATGGAAAACTTGATAGGCTTGAGGACTTGAATTTCAATTTGGAAAACTTCTTTTTCTTCTCGGAACATCTGCCCGATCGAGCAAGTGTTTGCCCGATCGGGCACTTCTCCTATTTGCTCGGCCAATTGGCTTTTGCTCGATCGATCTCAATTGTCGTATTTTTCCAGAACATCTGCCCGATCGAGCAGGTGTTTGCCCGATCGGGCACTTCTTCTTTTCAATCTCTGAAATCTTCCAAAACTTCTGAAACTTCCTGAAATGCACTGTTTTCCTCTGATTTGACACGAACACTTTGAATACAGAAAATCTACCAAATATGCAATGAAAACACTTAGAATAATGCAAAATAGCAAACATAAATGTCCATTATTATGCATTAAACCCGAGTAATATCAACTCCCACATACTTAGATCTTTGCTTGTCCTCAATTAAAGCAAGACCCAATCTGGAAAAGAGGTTTAAAAAGGACCACACAGAAACTCACAAAATCTCAAAACCCAAAAGTGTAGTTTCAAATCCAAAAGACACCAATCTCAAACAACTACTTTGACTTAATTGTTAACCACCACTAAACTAACAACATGTTTCTTACTCTAAATCCCAAATCAATCAAGCAACAAATCATATCAACCAGGTCTTTAAGTTCAATTAAGTTCAAATTCATGCATTCTCACCTATGGTATATCAACCAATTTACTCAAGTACCTCTTATATCGAAATGCCCATACCAAATAGAGCATCAACCGACCTCTGGTCTTGATCCTTTTTCCCCCTTTTCTCACTTCTTTTTTTCTTTTTCTAAAGATTCGCACTTTTCTGCGTTTTTCTTTTCTTTCTTTTTTTATTCTTTTCATCTTCGCACTTTTCTGCGTTTTCATGATTCTAACTGCTTTTCAACAGCCCCGGCAATGACTACGGACTACAAGGTCACGCTTTCAACACTTTTTCTACCGGTTTTTATCATTTTCTGAAGGGAGAGAGAGAAAGGACCCGGACTGTACTGGAAGAACTTGTCGGTTTTACAGAATACTGAAGAGCAAGGTACCTAATTCTCATAGTAAATCAACACCATAAGCAATAACAATTCTGATTTCAAATTAAGTCCTATCATGGCAGAGCTAGCATCAATTCATCAATAACTCAAAAGACCAGAACTTTCATAAACAAATCAATCAGTAATAGGGTTCCAATCCTAATCTCAGCAAATCATCTAAGGCAGCAATCTAGAGAAAGTGAAAACCATACCCACACTTGGCTATTATTATCATCGATCTTGATCATGGTTCCTTCGACTCGATAGACTCATCTATATTTAAAAACAAAAATTTTGAAATTTTTACCAAAAAATTAGAAACGATAACCCGGAATGTCATGAAGAAACTTTCACTAGTAACAACTTGAAACACTTTAAACTCAAAACTAAACATAAGTAGATTAGGACTGACTCAAAATAGAAAAAAAAAATAGACTCTAAATATATAGTGGGTTGCCTCCCACTCGGCGCTTTGTTAAACGTCATATAGCTTGATGGTACTTACCTCCAAGTAGGAATGGAATCAACATCCACTGATGTTCCATAACAAGCTCCAAATCCAGACATCTTCAGCTTCAGAACCTTACCCATTATAGCTTTTGTAACAACAATCCCTTTCTCCTTGAACTCTGGGGTGAGTAAAACTCTAAACTTTGAGAAGGGCTTTGAAAACCTTTTGCTTTTCACCTTGTACTCAATGGAATCCCCTACCGAATGCTTGAGGGGTCAAAGTCATTTGAGACTCTTTCTTCACCAGCTTTGGTTTCACTTTCACATTCTCCTTAACCTTTGGATTGCTATTCTTTGTTGAGATTGGAGGTTCTTTGTGTGGAACTTCAGCAACTACACACTTAAGATCTGGTTCAATAGGAACTTCATTCTTCACCTCTACTTCTTTAACCACAGTTAGCCTAAAGATCCCTTTTGAAGGAATCGCTGGATAGAAAACCCGCGTCTTGATGTTTTTCAGAGATATTAGCCGATTGGGTAAATCAACAACAGCTCCTACGGTTGCAAGAAAGGGTCTCCCAAGAATCAATGGTTCATGTGAATGCTCATTTGTTGTCAAGATGTGGAAATCGACAGGGACGAAGCAATCACCAACTTGTACTAAGAGGTCCGGGATAAAACCACTAGAAGAGACAGTAGAATCGTTAGCAAGTATGAAAGTCATATGAGATGGTTGGATACCTGATAATCCCAACTGTTTTGCAACAGTCATGGACATGACGCTCACATTAGCTCCAGTATCACAAAGAAAATCTATGAATTCTACTCCATTTATGTAATAAGGAACCAAGAATTCCCCTGGATCTTGTATCTTGTGAAGCTTTCGAAGTGGATTAGGCGGCTTTCCAATCATCTCATAAACCTTAAACTTTGATGTAGGCTTAGTAGGAGGTATCGGATAAGGAATCCTCGGTTTATAAGAGTTGTCAGAAGGTTTCAGGTCCAGGGAATTTTGCTCGATCGGGCAAGGAGTGCCCGATCATGCAGATTCCTCTTATTTATCTTCGACTTTAGTGATCGATCGGGCGAGTGATGTGCCCGATCGATCATATATCCCTGAAAATTTTCATTAAGTTGCACGATCGGGCTGCTGATGCTCAATAGATCTGTTTCTCCGGAAGCAATGTGCCCGATCGGGCAAAGGTTGCTCGATCGGGCAGATCTCTCTGCATCAGAATCCTCCTTCGAAAAATCTGAATCTTTTCCCAAATTCTCAGCTTCTTCTTCTAAATTTCTCACCAAAGTCTTGCAATACCCTTTCGGATTGTCCTCAACTTTCCCAGGAAAGACAGTAGCTTGTCTTTTCACAGCTTCAAAAGTCTGAGCAACTTGCACATCCAATTGCTTCACATGAGTTGATAATGAATCAAACTTTTGATTTAGTTCCTTCACTTCTCCCTGGATCAATGTTTGGAACTGTTGTTGTCCTTCCAGAAGTTTCTTAAACATCATCTCAACTGAGTTACTTGGTTGAGGTTGGGCTTGTTGGAATACATGCTGAGAGGTTTGTAGAAAACCGCCTGAATTAGAATTTGGCACAAAGGATTTTTGCTTTTGAGGGTAGTGTTAATCTTGGGGGGTTCTCAACATTGGTGCTTTCCAAGACAAGTTGGGATGAGTCTTGTTAAAACCTTGATTATAACCTTGATTGTACACCATTTTACCTTGGGCATTGATATAACTCACTTCCTTCTTAATTTCACCAATGTTTAGTTCTTGAACCGCAAAGCATTTAACTTCAGAATCATCCACAACACTAACCTGTTTCTGAGATTGACCTTTTAGAAGCTGAATGATTAGTCCTTTCATCTCTGAGAATTCTCCTTTTAGCTCTGAGATCTCTAAGTTAGCAGCTACTACCAGAAACTTTGTTCGGCGATCAAGCTCTGGGCAGCGATTGCTATTACTAGCTGCTAGATTCTCTATCAATCGATAAGCATCAGGTACAAGTTTCTGCATAAAGTCTCCATTACTTGCTGTATCCAAAGACAATTGATAGAGTTATGTTCAATTCCTCTATAGAAGGTATTGACGAGACTTACATATGAGAAATCGTGATGTGGACAACCACGAAGTAACTCTTTGAATCGTTCCCAAGATTCGTAGAATGATTCTACAGGAGTTTGAACAAAAGCAAAGATCTTGTTCCTCAAAGCATTAGTTCTAGTAGTAGTGAAGAACTGACTGATAAACCTGCCTTTACAGTCATCCCAGGTTAATATAGATCATGCAGGTAGAGACTTCAACCAGCGAAGTGCTTTATCAGCTAAGGAATGACTGAACAAACTACAGTGCATGAAATCGCTGGTGACTCCATTCACTTTGATAGTGTTGCAAATGTCCTCAAAGTGTCAATATGATTCATTGGGTGCTCGTGAAGTAAACCACTGAATTGGTTGCTACGAATCATCTGAACAAGAGAAATAGGGAATTGATATTCCCTTCGCTGAGGTTGAAGGGGTTGGATGGGATTCCTATTAGCATAATGAGCTTGAAGATTTTTTTACGAACCAACCAGAGGATGGTTCTAAGCATTGAGCTGATTAACTCTCTCTAGATCTCCATATAAGATATAGTTCCTTGCAGCTATGTTCTGAGCATATGGATTTCCCGGAGGATCCTGGTTGTTGTTTGCTCCTTGTTGGTCTTGTGGCACTTGATTGCCGTTACCACCATCTTGTCCTTAGTTAATGAGTTGATTGCGTCCAAGAACTGGTGGAATGTTTTGACCTTGGGTTCCGTCTGGAATGACTAGATCAACGTTCCCAGCCATTTTACTAGATGAGCTTTCGTTTTTATTTATCCTTCGGTTTGAGTGTTCTATCCTTGCAATTTCTGAGTTACTGAGGTTTAGAGGATTTGTCAGACCTTCTAATCATAAACTTGTAAGACAAAGACAAGCAAAGAAAAACGAGATGAGTACTGAAAATAAAACTTTAGACGAGATTCTAATAAAAACTAGAAAGGCACAATTGGTCCCTGGCAACGGCGCCAAAATTATGATAGGTTAAGGATTTAATCCTAAAACTAATACTGCAGAGAATAGTTCAAAGTAGTATAGCAAAGGTATCGAATCCACATAGACCAGAAAATGGACGTTCAGTTTTAACTTCAAATTTGGCTAAAGTAAGAATAATAGATTGTTGTAACGAATTCAAAACGGCAAATAAAAACGGTTTAAAAACTATAATAATAAAATGCTAGGCATTAGAGAAATCCGTAGGTATCCAGGTTTAAAGTAAAGTTAACATGCAGGATTTGGATTGAAAATAGTTATCAACATGAAAGACGAATAAAGAATAATCTCCTCTCGGAGTATTAAACCATATGCTCGAATTGCCAGAGACAAACTCTCGCCGCCTTTAAAGCAATTTGATCATGCATTGCAATCAGATTCAATTGTTCATTAGCATTTAAAACAATACTCTCGCAAGTAAAAACACTTATTCATCTAACTTAGGTCAGGTTTCTAAATCAAATATCTTTGTATTTATCAACCTATAATCTTGAACTAGGTGATCAAGCTAATTCATGCATTGAGAACAAATTTAGACTAAGAACCTAACAAATTCAATCTTACAAAGTTAAACCTAACATTCAAATATGGTTTCCCTAGGAAACCCTAAACCTAACTATGGAACTACTCAGACAATGCAAAGCATAAACAATACAAAATCAAATAAGAACACATTATTGAAAACAATAAAATAGATATAAAAAGTGGGTTCATAAATCTACTCCACAAAGGTTCAGGATTCGTCTCCCATTAAAACTTAGACTAATAAAATAAAGTTTAAGTTCTAAAGGTCTAAAACACATTGCATTTATAGGCTAAAAAAGTAAAATAATAAAATATGGAAAACTTGATAGGCTTGAGGACTTGAATTGCAATTTGGAAAACTTCTTTTTCTTCTCAGAACATTTGCCCGATCGAGCAAGTGTTTTCCCGATCGGGCACTTCTCGTATTTGCTCAGCCAATTGGATTTTGCTCGATCGATCTTAATTGTCGTATTTTTCTAGGAACATCTGCCCGATCGAGCAGGTGTTTTCCCGATCGGGCACTTCTTCTTTTCAATCTCTGAAATCTTCCAAAACTTCTGAAACTTCCTGAAATGCACCATTTTGCTCTGATTCGACCTGAACACCTAGAATACTGAAAATCTACCAGATATGCAATAAAAAGTCTCGAAATAATGCAGAATAGCAAACATAAATGCCCACTATTATGCATTAAAACCGAGTAATATCAACTCCCCCAGACTTAGATCTTTGCTTGTCCTCAAGTAAAGCAGGACCCAATCTGGAAAAGAAGTTTGAAAATGACCACACAGAAACTCACAAAATCTCAAAAACCATAAGTATAGTTTCAAATCCAAAAGACAACAATCTTAGACAACTACTTTGACTTAATTGTTTACCACCACTAAACTAACAACATGTTTCTTACTCTAAATCCTAAATCAATCAAGCATCAAATCATATCAACCATCTCTTTAAATTGAATTAAGTTCAGATTTATGCATTCTCACCTATGGTATATCAATCAATTTACTCAAGTACCTCTTCTATCGAAATGACCATACCAAACAGAGCATCAACCGACTTCCGGTCTTGATCCTTTTTCCCCATTTCTCACTTCTTTTTTTCTTTTTCTAAAGATTCGCACTTTTCTGCGTTTTTCTTTTCTTTCTTTTTTTATTCTTTTCATGTTCGCACTTTTCTGCGTTTTCATGATTCTAGCTGATTTTCAGCAGCCCCGGTAATGACTACAGACTACAAGGTCACGCTTTCAACACTTTTTCTACCGGTTATTATCATTTTTCTGAAGGGAGAGAGAGTAAGGACTCGAACCATACTAGAAGAACTTGTCGGTTTTACAGAACACTGAAGAGCACGGTACCTAATTCTCAAATTAAATCAACACCATAAGCAAGAATAATTCAGGTTTCAAATTAAGTCCTATCATGGCAGAGCTAACATCAATTCATCAATATCTCAAAAGACCAGAACTTTCATAAACAAATTAATTAGTAATGGGGTTCCAATTCTAATCTCAGCAAATCATCTAAGTCAGCAATCTAGAGAAAGTGAAAACCATACCCACACTTGGCTATTATTATCATCAATTTTGATCATGGTTCCTTCGACTCGATAGACTCAGCTAGATTTAAAAACAAAAATTTTGAAAATTTCACCAAAAAGACAAAACATCAAAACGTAGATAGTATCATTACACCCTCCCCCAGAGTTACTTCACACCGTCCCGGTGTGAAAATAAATCAAAAAGAAGGTAAAGAAAAAACCAGAATCAATAGAAAAATGTATAATGGATGAAAATAGATAATACTATATAAGAGTTAAACGGGAAAAAGGTGACTAACGGTAAAGTGCTCCCAAATCTGTTCTGAACTCCTATGCCTCATTCTCTATGCCTGCAAAAAGAACAAACACTTAAGAGAAGTGTAAGTAATGGTTGAACAGCGATTTGAGCAATGATAGTTTGTAAAAACTAACAAGAAAAAGCTGTAAGAGAAACCATTAAGGCACTATGATTGAGCAATACTAATCAAAAATCAGCAAGAATCATATAATAGAGACATCATTCAAAATAGTTAACAGCAATCAATCCGGTATCACAATCTAAAATCAACCCAAGTCAAAACACAAGAATGATGGTGAATGGTGAGCAATGATCTAAGAAATATTAATCAGAATTAGCAAGAATCAAGAGAGAAACCATTCTAAACAACCAACAATTCAAGTGAAAAACAAGAGTAATGAAATTTGAAAAGATAACCCGGAATGTCATGAAGAAACTTTCACTAGTAACAACCTAAAACACTTTAAACTCAAAACTAAACATAAGTAAATTAATACTGACTCAAAATAGAAAAACAAATATATAGTGGGTTGCCTCCCACTCAGCGTTTTGTTTAACGTTATATAGCTTGACGGTACTTACCTCTAAGTAGGAATGGAATCAACATCCAGTGATGTTCCATAACAAGCTCCAAATCCAGACATCTTCAGCTTCAGAACCTTACCCATTATAGCTTTTGTAGCATCAATCCCTTTCTCCTTGAACTCTGGGGTGAGTAAAACTCTAAACTTTGAGAAGGGCTTTGAGAACCCTTTGCTTTTCACCTTGTACTCAATGGAATCTCCTACCGATTGCTTGAGGGATCAAAGTCACTTGAGACTCTTTCTTCACCAGCTTTGGTTTCACTTTCACCTTCTCCTTAACCTTTGGATTGCTATTCTTTGTTGAGATTGGAGGCTCTTTGTGTGGAACTTCAGCAACTCCACACTTAAGATCTAGTTCAATAGAAACTTCATTCTTCACCTTTACTTCTTCAACCACAGTTAGCCTAAAGATCCCTTTTGAAGGAATCGCTGGATAGAAAACCTGCGTTTTGATGTTTTTCATAGATATTCGCCGATTGGGTAAATCAACAACAGCTCCTACGGTTGCAAGAAAGGGTCTCCCAAGAATCAATGGTTCATGTGAATGCTCATTTGTTGTCAAGATGTGGAAATCGACAGGGACTAAGCAATCACCAACTTGTACTAAGAGGTCCGGGATAAAACCACTAGAAGAGATAGTAGAATCATTAGCAAGTGTGAAAGTCATATGAGATGGCTGGATACCAGATAATCCCAATTGTTTTGCAACAGTCATGGACATGACGCTCACATTAGCTCAAGTCTCACAAAGAGAATCTATGAATTCCACTCCATATATTGAACAGGGAACCAAGAATTCCCATGGATCTTGTATCTTGTGAAGCTTTCGAAGTGGATTAGGCAGTTTTCTAATCATCTCATCAACCTTAAACTCTGATGTAGGCTTATTAGGAGGTACCGGATAAAGAATCCTGGGTTCATAGGAGTTTTCAGAAGGTTTCAGGTCCAGGGACTTTTGCACGATCGGGCAAGGAGTGCCCGATCGGGCAGATTCCTCTGATTTATCTCCGAATTTAGTGATCGATCGGGCAAGTGATGTGCCTGATCGATCATATATCCCTGGAAATTTTTCATTAAGTTGCACGATCGGGGTTCTGATGCCTGATCGATCTGTTTCTCCGGAAGCAATGTGCCCGATCGGGCAAAGGTTGCTCGATCGGGAAAATCTCTCTGCATCAAATTCCTCCTTCGAAAAATCTGAATCTTTTTCCAAATTCCCAGCTTATTCTTCTAAATTTCTCACCAAATTCTTGCAATACCCTTTCGGATTGTCCTCAACTTTCCTAGGAAAGACACCAGCTTGTCTTTTCACAGCTTCAGAAGTCTGAGCAACTTGCACATCCAATTGCTTCACATGAGTTGATAATGCATCAAACTTTTGATTTAGTTCCTTCACTTCTCCCTGGATCAATGTTTGGAACTGTTGTTGTCCTTCCAGAAGTGACTTAAACATCATCTCAAATGAATTACTTGGTTGAGGTTGGGCTTGTTAGAATACATGCTGAGAGGTTTGTAGAAAACCGCCTGAATTAGAATTAATCACAAAGGATTTTTGTTGTTGAGGGTAGTGTTGATCTTGGGGATTCTCAATATTGGTGCTTCTCCAAGACAAGTTGGGATGAGTCTTGTTAAAACCTTGATTATAACCTTTATTGTACACCCTTTTACCTTGGGCATTGATGTAACTCACTTCCTTCTCAACTTCACCATTGTTTAGTTTTTGAACCGCAAACCAATTAACTTCATAATCATCCACAACACTAACCTGTTTTTGAGATTGACCTTTTAGAAGCTGAGTGATTAGTCATTTCATCTCGGAGAATTCTCCTTTCAGCTCTGAGATCTCTGAGTTAGCAGCTACTACTGGAACCTTTGTTCGGCGATCAAACTCTGGGCAATGCTTGCTATTACTAGCTGCTTGATTCTCTATCAATCGATAAGCATTAGGTACAGGTTTCTGCATAAAGTCTTCATTGCTTGCTGTATCCAAAGACAGCTGATAATTATGTTCAATTCCTCTATATATGGTATTGAGGAGACTTACATTTGAGAAATCGTGATGTGGACAACCACGAAGCAACTCTTTGAATCGTTTCCAAGATTCGTAGAATGATTCTACATAAGTTTGAGCAAAATCAGAGATCTTGTTCTTCAAAGCATTAGTTCTAGTAGTAGTGAAGAACTGACTGATAAACCTGCCTTTGCAGTCATCCCAGGTTAATATAGATCCTGCAGGTAGAGACTTCAACCAGCGAAGTGCTTTATCAGCTAAGGAATGACTGAACAAACTGCAGTGCATGAAATCGCTAGTGACTCCATTTAGTTTGATATTGTTGCAGATATCCTCAAAAGTGTCAATATGATTCATTGGGTGCTCATGAAGTAAACCACTGAATTGGTTGCTATGAATCATCTGAAAAAGCGAAATAGGGAATTGATATTCCCTTCGCTGAGGTTGAGGGGGTTGGATGGGATTCCTATTAGCATAATGAGCTTGAGGGTTTTTGTATGAACCAACTAGAGGATGGTTCTGATCATTGAGCTGATTAACTCTCTTTGGATCTCCATATAAGATATAGTTCCTTGCAGCTATGTTCTGAGCATATGGATTTCCCGGAGGATCCTGGTTGTTGTTTGCTCCTTGTTGGTCTTGTGGCACTTGATTTCCGTTGCCACCACCTTGTCCTTGGTTAATGAGTTGATTGAGTCCAAGAACTGGTGGATTGTTTTGACCTTGGGGTCCGTCCGGTATGACTAGATCAACGTTCCCAACCATTTGACTAGATGAGCTTTTGTTTTTCTTGATCCTCCAGTTTGAGTGTTCTATCCTTGCAATTTCTGAGTTACTGAGGTTTAGCAGTTCATAGGATTTGTCAGACCTTCTGATCATAAACTTGTACGACAAAGACAAGCAAAGAAAAATGAGATGAGTACTGAAAATAAAACTTTAGACGAGATTCTAATAAAAACTAGAAAGGCACAATTGGTCCCCGGCAACGGCGCCAAAATGCTGATAGGTTAAGAATTTAATCCTAAAACTAATACTGCAGAGAACAGTTCAAAGTAGTATAGCAAAGGTATCGAATTCACATAGACCAGAAAATGCACGTTCAGTTTTAACTTCAAATTTGGCTAAAGTAAGAATAATAGATTGTTGTAACGAATTCAAAACGGCAAATAAAAACGGTTTAAAAACTATAATAATAAAATGCTAGGCATTAGGGAAATCTGTAGGTATCCAGGTTTAATGTAAAGTTAACATGCAGGATTTGGATTGAAAATATTTATCAACATGAAAGACGAATAAAGAATAATCTCCTCTCGGTGTATTAAACCATATGCTCGAATTGCCAGAGACAAACTCTCGCCGCCTTTAAAGCAATTTGATCATGCATTGCATTCAGATTCAATTGTTCATAAGCATTTAAAACAATAGTCTCGCAAGTAAAAACACTTATTCATCTAAATTAGGTCAGGTTTCTAAATCAAATCT
>OVBE01009784.1:0-15679 GCA_900406425.1 Iberis pinnata
CATCCTCTACCTCGTCCATCCAGTAGTCATTGACCTCCGTGTATGCGCGGTTCTCGTTCATTAGCAGAGGTGGCACAAACATATGTATGGACAAAGAATAAAGTGGACGGGTTAAGATATGTCTATGAAGTATGATTGTTAATGGACATGTTATAATGTGATGGACATGAGAACATGTCTGTCTCTGAACCATATGACATCTACCACATTTAGAATGGACATATTTCAAATTTTGGACTCTGCTCGGGAAAAAATATATACAATTACTTACCGTTGGCAAAACCTCCAATTGCATTATATTTGCGTTGTGGAAAGACCTACACGTCGGCAAGGTCGTAATATCATGATTAGTGAAATCATGATCACGGTCTGATGGTTTAGGTAGAATCTTGAGAAGTTGAGGTATAACCGCAAAGAAAAACAGTTGCAGCCCGAGTGTGAAGCCATGAGTAGCGGTGTGTGAACCGTTTAGCTTCCTTCTTAGTTTGCTTAAGGTTTTACATTGAGTACCGACTTTGACCATCTCAATTGTGAGAAGGAATGAGTCCCGACCCCAAGGATACTTCTGAAACGCTTCAATATCCTTCAACATCTCCACAACCTTGCTTGAGGCCCTGACCGGGTTAGTTTTGCATAGCAAAATACCTTCAACAATGACAAGAAGAGCTAGCCGGATTCTTCTCCACTCCGGCATCCTTTGCGAGGCCGACAACTTCTTGTCATCTTTCAGCATATCAACGTCTTTAATCAAAACAGACTCCATCTCACTGTATATCAGCTTGTTCCAGTAAGGCTCTCTCGCGTCTTGGGGGTTTTGAAGCCTATCTAAATCCGGTTCGAGGGATATGGTCCACAATTGAGCCCAGTTACAATGCCGAACTCACGCAATGATAAACAGAAAGGATGGCCGGCAAACACAAACCACATCTCATATTTCCTAGACGTTACTAGAGACCGGCATAACATCTAATGAACCAATTTTCCAGACAATGAAGCCATCCGGAGCGGTATATTTAGTAAAGACCCAAATACAGAAGCTTTGAGTTGGTCCAATGATTATGTTCCTTCAAGCGCGTCGACAAGATCGAGAAGGAACTCGGGCTTTGAGTATGAATTGATCCGGCCACCAGTTGGATATCTTTCGGTGGCGTATAGTCTACGCGGTAGGCGACTGGTATCGACCATTATCTCTTTGTCCTTATGGACAGAACTCTTTCCACCGGTAGATAGATTTGGCTGTTGGTTGTGGACCATTTCGGCATCAGTTTTTTCTGGTCCACTAGGGCTTTGCCCAGATTTGTCCATCAGATCTGGATTTGAGACTAATGTGTGGGTGGACGAGACCTTTGATTTCCCTGTTACATTTTCACGTCTGTGTGCATGGTGGACATCTGTTTTGGATGACTCCGCCGGTTTCAACATCAACTTCGGATGGACAGATTTCTTCTGTGGACGATTTGGGCCTGGAATCAACTGCCACGTGGTTGTTTTTAAGCTTGGAACTGTATAGCCTTTTGGGTCCGCCGGAGGTCTATCGGTCGTCATCGGTTCTGAGTTCTTCCCGTCAAGGCGTTTATCAAGTGACCGTTGTTGGAGTGCGATTGCTTTCTTGGCATTCACCGTTGGTTCCACCGGCGTATGTGCCATGGCCGGTTTCTGTGTTTTACGTACTGTTTGCGCCGCCTCTGAATGTGAAGTTTCAGGGTTTGGAGATTGTAGCTCTAATAGCGGTTCCGGATTCATCTCCCTAGTGAATCTTGGTGATTTTATTTTCGAAGGTTCCGACATCGATCAAGCGTGTAATGTTTGAACGCCGGCGATGATAACTTTCGATCAAGAGTGATATATTAGCGATGAACAGTAACGAAGGTAGAGAGAGAGAGAGAAAGAAACCGAAAATTTCTGAACAAAATTTCGAAGTGGAAAGAAACTGTGTGTCAGTTTCCTCTTCTCGAGAAAGAAAAGAAAGAAAGAGAAACAAAGATTTCGAAATCTTTTTTTTAATAAATGAATTATATAGCAGAAGGCAAATGGAGGGGCAAGAGAGTAAAAGAAACGGATGTGACATGTGGCATATAATCTAAAGTTGGATGAATATGGTATATGGTAAAAGGAGAACACATTTTATGGCATGTAATATAATTTTCTCAAAATGAAATTACTCCTATTATAATATGCATTAGCTTTTTAAGTTGTATCTATTTTATATTTACAATATATTAATAGATCAAATATATAATGTTAGAAAATCTATCTATTTAAAATCTTGATTAGATTAAAAAGTAGTTTATGAGAAACAAAATCTAAAAATCATTTTAAAAATACAAAGAATCAAAGTCTTATAACTATAAAAATTAATATTGATTGTATTCAACTTTACATTACTAGTTGTTACTCTTTACATTGTCGAACTATTAAATTACTTCACTTATTTTGTATAAGGAATTAATATATCCACTACTTATTCTACCTACCTAAATAAATACAATATCAATCATTTATCCAAAAAGAAAAATTATATTTCCAAAAAAATATTAAAATTTTTATATTTTTTTTTTTAAGTTTGACTTTTTAAAAAATTTATTCGAATAATTTATAGAGTTTATAAAAAATCTACAAAAAATCAAAGCCTTAAAGTAATAAAAATAATAAAAAAAAAAACAATTTTTTATTTTTTGTAAATTTTATAAATTTGTATAAATTGTATAAAAATAATAAAAATTTAAATTTTTGTTTATAAATTTATTTGATAAATAAAATATCAATAACTTATCCAAAAATAATAAATAGAAATTATAAATTATAAAAATTCAGAAAGAAATGTAAATTTTTATAAATTTTATATATTTTTATAAATTTATTTACTATTGATCCAAATAATTATAAAATTATAGTTATTCAAATAATTTAAATAATTGAAAATTATTTATTTTAGTAATTTATTATTTTTATTAATAATAAGTTTTCCTTAAACGAAAAATAATCGGACCTCTGTAAAATTGGTAAATTATTGATAGTTTTAAAATTAGAAGAATAAATTTTTAAAAATTTTTAAAAATCTTACAATTGTATTTTTACAAAATTTTATATATTTAAAATTTTTAAAAATTTTGTTTTTAAATTTATTTTAATATTTTATGAAATATTGACAACTTTGTAATTAATATTAGCGTAAAATTTTAAAAATAATTAATCATCATAGAATATTAAAATTATTATTTTTATACTTATATTTTTAGGAAGAGTAGATTGTCGTTTTTAAAAAAAATTATTGTAGATTTTAAATTATTCATATAATTTGGTATATTTTAAATTGGGTATAACTAGAATACCTAGAATTAACTAGCCTACAAAACTGACACGTGCGCCGAAAAAAAAAAATAACTAGGATTAACTAGCCGACATAGCTGACACATGCGCCGCCAAAAAAGAATAACTAGGAATAACTCGATTTAACTCGATTTAACTCTTCATATATTTGTATATAGTTATCCAGTTATTCTTCATTCCACATAGTTATTTTTGGGGCCTAAAACTGTAAAACTAGTTAAACCGTAGTTTTGATTAAAGTTTTCTAGTTAAACCACATGGAATATAAAATCAAAATGCATTTAACATGTTCTTATATAAAAATATTTTCAAAAATATATTAGTTATATCATTTGGTAATTCAAGTGCTTAATTTTGAAAACAATGCCTAGTAGTATAAGGTTTTTGATGCAAAAGTTGAGTTGAATATAACTAATTAAAAAAAGGGAAAATACCTTAAAATACACGAACTTATTTAATTTTGTCTCTTTAATACACAAATTTTTCACGTTACTATTTTAATTCACGAACTAATTTGGATGACCTTAATAATACATAAACTTTTCAAATTTGCAAGTTTACATCGATTAATTTAACGTCCGTTAAATGTTATTAACGGAAGTTAATCGTGGTTAATTAACTTTACAGAGAAAACCTTAAAAATACACGAACTTATTTATTGTTGTCTCTTTAATACATGAACTTTTTACGTTGTCATATTATTACACGAACTAATTTATGTGATCTTAATAAAAGATCTACTTTTTGAATTTGCAAGTTTACACTGAAAATTAAACGGATGCTAAATGTTATTAACANTTGCAAGTTTACACTGAAAAATAAACGGATGCTAAATGTCATTAACGAAACTATTTAAGATAGAGAATCATTCCATGTATCTAAGCGAAGACTCGTTCAAGGTTGGATAATCCTCAATTCTTCTTTGTAATCTCTCAGATAATCTTGTACTGTAGTATCTAGTCCACACCACTGAATATAAGACTTTCTCCATGACTCAGCCACATAAGATGCAATGAAATTTTCATAATATTCGATGATGACTCGAGAAGCCAATGTCTAGTTGGAACGTCCATCATACATTGATGTAATATGAATTTTGTTGTTAAATTGGAACGATGAAATGCTTTGTTAATAACAACTTAAACTTTGTGATTAGTTCAAGAGATAATCTAGTCCNAAAGGTTTTTGTTCAGAGACAACAAAAACCTTTCAAATTGAACATTGGCTTCTCAAGTCGTCATCGAATATTATGAAATTTTCATTGCATGTTATGTGGATGAGTCATGGAGAAAAAGTCTTATAATTAGTGGTGTGGACTAGTTTAGGTTATTGTTATTGTAAATCACGGTAAGTATTTGTTTAACATTTCAGCGTAAACTTGAAAATTCAAAAAATAGATGCATTATTAAGATCACATAAATTAGTTTGTGTATTAATATGGTAGCGTCAAAAGTTCATATATTAAAGAGGCAACAATAAATAAGTTCGTGTATTTTTAAGGTTTTTTCGTAGAGTTAATTAACCATGATTAACTTCCGTCAATGACATTTAACGGACGTTAAATTAATCGGTGTAAACTTGCAAATTTGAAAAGTTTATGTATTATTAAGGTCATCCAAATTAGTTCATGGATTAATATAGCAACGTGAAAAATTCGTGTATTGAAGAGGCAAAATTAAATAAGTTCGTGTATTTTTAAGATTTTTTCCCTTAAAAAAAATATTACATAACACTAAAATGACACTGACATAAGTTATAACAAAATGATGATGTAGATACAATATTGTACAACAAATCTAATAACTTTTTTTACAGTAATTGAATTTTTCACATTTTTGTAGAACAAGTCACTAATTTCTTAAAAACATCAACTATATGAAGTATTATTAGAGTTATCTAGTTGTGACAAATGAAAGCAAAACATAATATAAGTTTCTACAAGTTATTACTAGTTCCTACATTATCATTAAAAAAATGTTCAAATCCTAAGTAGATCTTCTTCAATTTTCACTAGCCGATAAATACATTGTCGTTTGTCTTATTCCTTTCTTTTGTTAGGAAATTATGTGGTAAAACCAAAAATAAATTGATATCATCAAGAACATTCCACAACATCATACAATTTGTCCCACTTAAATTAGTTCACCTAGTTGTACAAGTTATCCCATTTATTTTTACTGTCTCAGTTATCCTAGTTATCCTAGTTGTACCCGACATAGTTTGAAGATCATCAATGGTGAATTTTGATTTCAAGTACCTCATGTATCAATCTATAGATGTATAGAAATCTCTTGAAATTTTTGATCTAATGGTACTAATTTAACTTCTTAATTTCAACTAACTAAATCAGAATTTTATCATGAAGTTTTGCTTCTCAATATTTTAAAGTTAAATTAACAGAGTTCTTGAGCGAATTTTGAATATCCGACACTGTATTTGAGCTCAAGAAACAAGCATCAACAAATCCCAATAGTTATTATCTCATTTGAACAAATCTATTTTCGGGCCTATAATTTTAAATAGGTTTTTAGGACAGATGCACAAGAATTTTTAAAATTCAAAAGTATATTTGAAATCTTTACTGAAAGAAATTCGATTTGATATATAGATTACCATATTTTATGAACATTATAAAAATAAGAAGATGAGAGGAGAAGAAGAAAGAAGAACGATGGAGAGGATAAAAAGAGAAATGAGTTTTTGAATTTGATTTGTAGGATTTTTCATTTTATTATTTTATTTTTTAATAAGATTATATAGAGAAAGGGGCAAAATAAAAATATCATTATTTTAACCAAAAAATATAGAGTCATTCTAGATCATTTTGGCAATGTGTGATTTTCTTTTAACCAAAAAAGCCTTATGAGGAACTTTGGAGAAGAAGAGTAAAAATGTTAAGATAAAAAAAAAAAAGGAAAAGAGAAAAATACTTAAAAAAAATAAAATGAAAACTTAAAAAAGCAAAGTGAATGGGGTGGATCCGACTGGTTTAATGTATATATCAAGTTTGGAATATGATAAAATGGTAATTTTCAAGGTTTTGAATTAAAAAAGAAAGTAGAAATATAAGAAGGGTTTTTTAAGAAGAAGAAAAAAACAGATGATAAGAGCAACATTAATGGTAGAACCAAAAAAAGGTTCTTAAATATTATTTTATTAATTAATCATTGTTTAGAGAAAAATTAAGAAACTTAAGTTGTTTTAGGGATTATTGGTAGAACCTAGTGGTAGATCTTTAAAATAAAATAATATTATTTTTGTAATTATAATTTTTAAAATAAAATAAAATTTTTAAAATTTTTAAACATATAATAAAATCATATTAACAAAAGAAGGACAAATTACATAAATTTTTAATAAATATTACATAAAATGTATATTTGAAATAGAATTACAAATGAAAAATAGTGATTAATGTATTATTTGATCATAAATTTTATGAAATATTTGAACATAAATTTTATGAAATATTTTTAATTGAAATTATTTGAACATAAAATTTATGAAATATTTGAACATAAATTTTATGATATATTTTTAACTGAAAATATTTAAACATAAATTTTACGAAATATTTGAACATAAATTTTATAAAACTAACTAGTTAATCTATTAATATTTGAACATAAAACCAAAAATCAACACATAACCTAAAATTTTGGGATCTTTAGAATAATATAATATTATTTTTGTAATTATAATTTTTAAGTAAAATACAATTTATTTGATTTTTTAAACATGTCATAAAATCATATTTGAAAAAGGATAAATTACACAAATGTTGTTGGTATTTTTTGGGTATTTTTTGGTATTTTTGGGTAATTTTTTGGTATTTCGTGTATTTCTGGTATTTCGGGTCGAAAATACCCGAAACCGACATAAAATCAAATACTTGATAATTTTTTGGTATTTCGGGTAATCGATTGGGTATTCGAATTTAGGATCCGAAGAACCGGAATTGAACCGAATACCCAAAAACCAAGCCCAAGAAAAATTATGAAAAAAAAACCAAAAAAAAACCAAATCAACAAAAAAAAAAAAATGGACCAGTAAGGTAGCGCCATATGGCATTTCTGGTACTTTGAGCAAGTATCTCGGTAGAGATACGGTTCTTCCTTCTTTTCAATTGTTTATTATTTTTTTTTCTTAAGATTTGGCCGCTGATACATCGTTAATGATGCTCTTACAAGTTTTACCATTAGAGGATAAAAATAAAATGAATTTAGAGGTTTTAAAGTGAATGTGATTAGTAAAAATATTAATAGAAAAATTTCAGAATACCCAAATGGATATTTACCACTCAAGATGGTCTAATATCTAGCAAAAAAAAATTATAAAACTCCATTTGATTATTTATTTACAAAATGTACCTTCCACTTTCAAGAGTCTTCTTACTTAAAAAAAAAAAAAAAAAAAGAGGAAGCACATTTTTCACATGAAACAACCCAACCCATATTATATGATAAAGACAGCATATAACCACTTAACGAGATCACAATAACACAACACGTATTTTTTCCACCCATTTAGTTGTAAGAAAAGGATATTTTTGGGTGAAAATTCACAAGTAACCTTTTTTCTTCTCATCTGATTTCAGAGGAAAAAAAAGTCAATCATTAAATGTATCTCTACCCAAATGTCAAATTGAAATGGGACTAAAGAGGCTACAAGCTCTCCTACTCCGCTAACAAGTCAGGGTTGTGGATAAAAGCATCCCTGTGATGCATTGTTATTGGGAGGTTGTTGCCGTAAATGAGAGAATCCTGATGATGCTGCTGCAGCTGAGAACACCGGTGGTTGTAGCCCCGGTGGCTGCAGCTGCGGTCTCATGGTGCTTGTTTGCCCCGGTTTATACCATCCCCAATTACTCATCATCCCTTCTCCTTCATTCCTCTTTTCTCCTGCTCTTCCCTACAACATAACAACATTGACTCATTGTTTTTGTTGTAATCCCGCATTATGCAACGTAACAAACTGGTTGCTACATTGATCCCAAAAAGGTTAGTTAAATTGCAATCAAGATGTTGCATTTGGTTGTGTTGTTTCACTTCAGGTTCTAATTTATTTATTTTTTTACCTCGACGGGATTGTTATAGCTTGGGCATGCTCCATTCCAGTAAACGCGATGGTCCAAAGATCCATGTGATCCATAAGGAAGAGGTGTATTCACTGGCTTTCCCATTAATTCATTACCTATCTGCAATTTATTTGAAGACAATAAGAAACCTTTTCTTCAAGGATTTATCAAGAGACTCATGATCAAAATTACCCTCAAGCTAACTCCGCGCTGAGTTTCATTAGTATTAGAAGGGAAGTGAAAGAGCCTCCCAGTTTGCTTTGATGCATTTCCAGAAGAAAGAGAGATTCCCAAGTCGAGATCAAGTTTGTCGTGACCACCTTCATAGAGAGACAAGTAAAAAATATCAGAGAGCTGTTTTTTAGATTGAAAAGAAGTTTCAAACGATACATTACATTCATTATTGGTCTCAGAGTTAATCTCACTATGGTATGAAGTAAGCTCGAAGTTTGTAACTGCTTCCCTACCATTGGAGTTGATTGCAGCCTTGTCATAAGCCCTGCGTTTCAAGAAAGTGTTCAAATATAGAGAGAAACTCATGTTTGGATTTTACAGAAAATGACATTCTTAGAGCTAGTGTTCAAATTAGGAGGAAATGTTTCTGGCAAAACAAGTAAAATTTCATGATCATTAGGACCTTGTAGCTTCTACTTCGCTTTGAACAGGCCAAGAAAAATATACCTGCAAGCTTCAACCATCTTAATCTTCTAGATGATAAAAAATCAGTTATTTTGCTAAGCATTCTCTATTCTCTAAACTATTCCTAGTCCCATTTAAGAGAAACACATAACATGTTCTCTTTCTAAATTAAAGGTTCGCAGATCAAAAGACAAAGTTGCTCACTTTTTACAAAGAAATTGCCCCATCTGAGCTTCCCACCTTCCACATTTGTGTAACGTAACCCCACGATACTTTGAGTTGCCTCGTGAGAAACCGTTACTTTGACGACGGAGTATCTGCACAAACTCTTCCTTACTTAGGTTTTGTACCTGTCCAGGATAACATTGTTACTACGAGAAACACTACATAAACATGTAACAAGAAGTACATTTTTTATTCAAACCTGTTTCATATCTTCTTCGTAATCGCCTAGAGTGAAGTTGATATCAGCATCAACGCCTCTAAATTTAATAGCAGCTCGATCATAAGCTCTGCAAATATATGGAAATAAAAGAAACTCAATTTCACTTACCTACAAATCCTAACCTAAACTAACTCAAAATAGAAATGAAGAATAATGTTAATACCTAGCTGCGGCATGAGCAGTGTCAAAACCACCTACGTGAAGCAATAAGAAAAGTTAAGGAATCTAGTCTTGTTTCTATCCACAATCTTGAAAACAACAGCGAAATATAAGAAAAGTGAGACATCTTTGGTTACCTAAATAGACTTGTTTCCCACAATCCCTGCAAAAGAAAGTAGAGCTTCATCAATACACTGCTAAAAACTGAATCAAGAAATCAGCTATGGCTTACCAAATATGTGATTCCCATCGACCAGTTCTTCTGTAAAACGTAACTCCTCTATACTGTGAACTTCTCGACCTTGGTCCTCTCCTGCTCTTTTTCACCTGAGCTGGAACAGGCGCCGGAGTCGGAGTCGGAGTAATCAGTTTCGTTCCTCCGTCGCCGACACAGCTTGAGCTGTCGAAAGAAAGATCGATCCAGCTTCTGGAGCTTGATCCTTCGACATCTCGTAGATGTCCACAGTCTCCAGCCACAGGGAATAACTGTTTTGTCACGCCGGCAATGGAGGCGGGGCGTTCATCTCCTCTTCCGCCACTGCTTCCTCCAACTTTTAATATATCGAAACTGAGAGTGAAGGCGCGAGTCGAGCAAGAGTCATCGTCTCCATCGGCATTGATTACCGACGACGTCGATGTTACGGACTCCTCCGGTCGACTCCCGGAGCCATCTGACGTCTTCCGATCCGCGTATGAGTCACCGTATCGAGTCGACTCGGGAGAGTCAGCGTCAATGTTAAGATCCAGCATCTTTTCTCGGGAGAAAAACAACTAAAATGTCAACCAGATAAGTCAAAATCAAGGTCAAGAAGCACAATAATCAGTTGATTTACGCAAAAATCCAAAGATGGAAGAATTAAGCAAGTGAGCAAAATTTACTATCAGCGAAGCAATCTTCTGAAAAACAGCACGATCACATAATCATATGATAAGATTGCGGAACACAAAGAGCTAGAGTAAAGAAACTGAGCGAAAAAGAAATGATCGGAGTCGTTTAACAACGGCAACAAAAGAGAGAGAGAGAGAGAGAGTGATGAGGAGGAGGAAGGAGATTTCAAAAGCCCTAAGCAGTCAAGCGACATTGGACGGCAAGGAAAGAGAAAGAGAAGTTACATCGCCGGGAGAATGAAACCGCCGGCGAGCAACATGTTAAAACGGATATAATTGGAGAAGAAAGAGAGAAGGAAGGAGGAGACGTGTGAGGGAACATTTCAGACCCAAATTTAGAGGATGATCGAAAATTTATAATAAATTATTAGGTGATATTATTATAAAAATATATATTCCTGTCTCTCTATGTAAGTTGTTGGTCCTTTTTTGGCAATGGTGCACCGGCCGAGCAGGTTTCCTGTGATTTTTAATGTTTCCTAATAAAATACGGTACATATGGGTTTCACCTCATTAGGTATGATCCCACATTTGTATTTTACCAATTTATTTATTTTATTTTATATTTTATTTTGGGTTTGAAAATTTTAAAATCTAAAAAACTAAAATATCTTTTCCATTAGTAAAAAAAACTTTTGTTTCTAAAACAAAAACAATCATGTAATGTTTTCTTTACAAATTTACAAAACAAAATTTTTTTTTTTTTATTCTTCTTCTCTTTATTCTTCTGACATATATCTACCGTATTGCTATTAGATTATTTAGATTATAAACATGTAGTTTGAGGGATCCACCAACCTATATTACAAAGAAATCAGATCAAGGAAAAAACTAATAACTAAGAAGATTCAAAACTGTATCTAAGCTCAAAATATCAAAACAAAAAAAACCTAATAATCAGTTGAATGATATAAAATTCACAAACAAACCGACCGGTTCACTCCTTGATTCGAAGGTTAGATTAAGTCCCATAAATAGAATCTAACAAGAGAGAAACTAATCAACACTAAAGTAAATATAATCTTACTCGACTTAGCAACGGCTGATCAGCGAGTCAATGAATCTTTTTAGTGAACAGAACCGTCGTTATTTTCTGATGAAGAGATTTCACTGGAAAGCTCCATCGGGAAGGAGAACAAATCGACGACGGCGAGGGAGAAAAAACCGCAGAAATATAAGTGTATGGAGAAATGACTTTTGAGGGAAATTAAGAAGGAAAAAAAATTTAAAATTGAAAAAATTAGACCCAATAACTGTGCGACAGATACCCCGTTCTTAATTTTCCCAAAGTTCATTCTCTAAGAATCAATTCTTCACTTTAAAGCTATTTAATCTTTAATTTTAATCAATTTTATATTTAAAAAAACTCATTAAGAATTTCACTAGAAACACCAATGGAGGTGTTCTAAGCATCTCCATTATTTAAGACCTTAAGGTTCCTTACTAATTTTATATTACCTTTAGTGATCAAACAAACTATTTTGGGGGTTCTCAACTAATTTAATCTCCAATAGTTAAGAAATCCAAGATTCTAAAAACAAAAAAACACATTTTTTATTTATAAACTCACTTCAATACATTCATATAAAATCTTGTATAACCATTTCAATACATTTTAAAAAATCAAATCATTTTCAATACATTCATATAACATTCAATACATTTCAATCATATACATGAAACATACTTTGCATGAAATCACCATTCAGATGCATCAGACATTCAATACAATTCAATCCTATACATTCCATTCACATTTCTCGCCATTCAATCCTCTTCTGCTTATTCATCTTCTTCAGACTCTTCTTCTTTTTCTTCTGATTATTCTTTCTCTTCTTATGATTCTTCTTCATCTTCTTCTGTCATGTTACTAATCCTAATTCTCATTTAAGCAATGAGACATATTATGTTACTTATCATATTACTAAACAAAGCGAGCATGATGATCAATAGTTCAATTCAATTGATGTGCACTTGTATTCTTTGCATATTGATTGTAATATAATTGTATAAGCCTTTCATGGAATCAGAAAGGCCATAGTGAAAAACATGTTTACCTTGCCTACAATAACTACTTAGCTAAGGAAGAAGAAAAGGAATAGCCTTTAGGATACAAAACATGATCCTCATATCGTTTTATTACTGAATAGTTAAGTTATATGAGCTATCACTTGTAGAAACTTTTCAATATCGATCATCAAAGAACACTATTTAAGCCAAAGATAATGAAGAGAAAAGAGAAATGATCAAAGCATATGAAAATATACTTGTATCACCACAAAACCAAGAAGCATTATTAGCATGGTCCTAGACTTGATGATCACAATAACAACCAAGATTTTTGATACTTTTGCCATCGATTCTGAATGTTTGCCTTGTATCTCTAAAGCCCGCACTAACATCGAATTTGTAGATAGTAAATAAGCAATGTTGCAGTAACATATTAACACTAGAAGAAAGATAGTAAGTGACCCAAGGTTGTAGAAATCATGAACGTGTGCGCGCAGCAACAACTCTCTCGCGTCTTCACTACTGATATCGACAGTAGATGATTCCCAAGAAGCCCTACATAGAGTTATCAAAAAAATTAGTATCCTACCAAACGAAAAATAGATAAGTATAAGCTATTTAATAGAGAGACACATGCTGCAAGCATTTATGATACAATCAATAGATGTTCTTTAAAAAGGAATCTCGTGTATTTGTTGGCTCAAAAGAGACTTGTACTTCATTAATCATACATACTCTATGCATTTGTATATAATTTCATACCAAGAAAAAATAGAGAAAGCAAACTGGTTCAATCAAATTCATTCAAGATAGTTACACAATATGAGTGAAAAAAATAAGAAAGGAACCAAATTCTAACCTGAATGATATCATTATCTGTGATGTCCTTTCCATTGGTTATGTTATTCACGATTTTTGTATATACATATGTTTCCCCCCCCCCATGTATAACGACAACGCTTCACCATTCACCTTCAACCTATGAATCCGCCTCGCCGAATAAAATTTCTCCTCCGTCGTTGTGATTCCATTTGAGAATTCTCAACGAAGAAGAGATCATCAGTCAATTTTTCTGTGAGAGAGAGAAAAATAGAGTCAATTTTCCTTTTTATTTAAAGACAACCACTTTTATTTTACACGTTAGGGATTCTATAATATTTCAAATAAGAATCAATTCTACACATTTTTATTTATTTATTTTTGGATCTTTTTCTTAAGAAATACATTTAAAACAACATCTCCTAACGGAGATGGTCTAAGAATTTTTTTTAATACAAGAGGCATTCTATCATCATGAACTTTTTTAAAAATCTACCATATTTTAAAATGGCATAAGTTATTTTTCTTTCACAATATACCATAAAAATGTGGCATTGTAGCATTGGTATAATTATAGTTTTGCCTTTATGCACCCTCACGTGTGTTGCATCCGAAAGCATGGGTGTGCGCGGATTTTAAAATTGATTTGATTAGCATTTAAGTGCCATAAATAAGATTAAATTAATTAACCAATGGTTAATAAATTTTTATTTACAAAATGTGTAACGATCACATTTCTTTCAGTAGACAAAGAGAAGGAGAAAATGAGAGAAGAAATTCTTTAATGTCCGCTTGTTGGCAGGTGAGCTCCATAACTCATGATACTTAATTTTTTGGATTTTATGATTAAAAGATCTGTAATGTAGCAAGTATAAGTTCGATGGTATGGTAAACAAGTGTCAGTGTGATTTTCGAGGCATTATGGACCATTTGAAGGAGATGTTTACTAATTTGAACTGATTTTTTTGCAGGTTTTGAATATAAATGGACGTTACAATGTTAATTATGGTAGACGAATTAGAGTGCTTAGAGCTAGAATAGTGGCATTTCTGTGTGTCAAGGAATATATGCGCTAAATGTGCGATGTTGAGTTCAGGGGAAAAAGTTTTATAAGTTTCAAGACAAAAGTGGAAATAGCATTTGAGACAAGGTGCAATTGAGTAGGGATCCCATTGCGTTGGGGACTTGATATATTGTGTCGTAGTGGAAATAGCATTATGCCCTAGTCATAACTAGGGGAGCCTTGATATATTGTGTATTCGTCGCATTTTACTCACTATTTAGATTTGCATTCTAATTTCTTAGGTTATCTTTAGTCATGTTAAGTTGAATATTGCATATTATTTCATGTTTTAGGTGTTGAAAAGTGGAGCAATTCAAAGATTGGATCAATGGAGCTTAAACAAATATCAAACAAGCTAAGAAGAACAAGAAGGACCAACTTAGAGCTTGTACCAAGATCATATATCGGTTTGCACAAAATGGCATGACGAGGAATTAAAGATGGGAGGCAATACCTGCGAATCAGAACAAAAAAACAACACTGTACAACAATACCGGTTTGTTGTACCGATCAACTCAAACCAGTACGAAGCAAAGGAAGCCATACCGGCATTTGAAATCTTGGTATCGAGGAAAATCAAGACAACATCACATACCGGTTTCGCATACCGATTTTGTTAAACCGGTACCATATCAAACTCAAGACAATATGATTTTTCCAAGTTTTTACCCAAATTCAGTTGGTTAACCTAATACCAATTTTAGGAGAGTATAAATACTATTTAGACCTAATTCATTTGTATTTAGACCTAGTGTCATGAGAGTGAATTAGTCTATTTAAAATATTCTTAGACCAACGATTATCATTAATTGATTGTATTGAGACTCATAGACCATTATTTGATCATCTAAGTGAATAACCATGACCCATCTATTTAGCACTTAATTGTTATTTGAATACTTTTATTTTAGTTGGCTTTTGCCTAATTGTGTTGACCTTTGATGCCTTTAATTTTTTGTTACTTTTATGTTTTAAGCATGTTTTTATGTTTGATTACCAATCATCATATTTATTAGATTAGATTAAACATGATTCTCATGGGTTTTAATGAATTGGTTGCCCCCAATTTGGATTGACATCTAGTATTGCAATAACATTTGAGTGATATAGGATTACTTGTTAATTGAAATAGAACACAAAATCTTGTTTATCAAGCCTCCTGATACGTCTTCCCCACTACTTCTTCGAGATTCTGATATTACTCGGTTTTAATGCATTATAGTGGGCATTTATGTATGCTATTCTGCAT
>OVBE01009785.1:0-7500 GCA_900406425.1 Iberis pinnata
ATAATGTCTGTGTACAAGATGCTTTATGTACACGACGCTTTGTGTACACGATGCTTTATGTACACGACGCTTTGTGTACACGGTATTTTGTGTACACGACGCTTTGTGTACGTGATACTAATTATTCGGGTGTACACAATGATGATGCAATCTATGTACAACTTCGTGTATAATGCAACANAATGATGATGCAATCTATGTACAACTTCGTGTATAATGCAACATGCATATAGCGTTGGGTACACAATGGATGTGTACATGATGCTTGTGTACATCATGCTAATAATTATATGTACACAACAATAATGCAGTCGTATACAATGATAATGCATTCTATGTACAATGTCATGTACAATGGACGTATAATTATTAGATTTACACAATGATTATGTAGTCTATGTACAACGTCGTGTATCATGTAACATGTATCATCATGTACGCAATAATGTGTACACGATGCTTGTATACATCATGTTAATGCTTATATGTACACACCAATAATGCAGTCGTACAAATGATAATGCAGTCTATGTACAATGTCGTGTACAATGGACATATAATTATTAGATGTACACAATGATGATGCAGTCTATGTACAACGTCGTGCATCATGAAACATATACCAGCACGTACACAATGATGTGTACACAATGATGTGTACACAATGCTTGTGTACAACATGCTAATTATTAGATGTGTACATTTAATAATTAGCACGATGTGCACACGCATGTGTATATCATGCTAATGATTATATGTACACATTTAATAATTAGCATGATGTACACAAACATTGTGTACATAATATTGTGTACGTAACGTTGTACACATGTTGCATAATACACGAGATTGTACACACGTTGCATGATACGCGAGATTGTACACACAAACATCATGTACATGACGTTATACAGATGCATGATGATACTTGTACACAAACTGAATAATCATTGTGTACATCGAATAACTAGCTAATGTACACAGAGTGTCGTGTACACATATATATTATCAAGTAATTGGTTTTTAAAGATTGGAAGTGAAAAAAAAAATGTCAACATCTGACACATGTCAGGAGAGAAAAAATGTTAGAGTGTAATTATATTGGAAAAATAAGGGTATAATGGAGACAAGCATTTTTTTCTTTCCTCACCAAAGTGCAATAGAATGTAATTATTTCGAAAAATACACTAAAGTGATATAACTTTCCCTCAAAGTCTACCTCCATGAAAATTAGCCTTTTTTCCTTCATTAGTAGTAAAAAGAAGTGTCACAACAGAGCCATACACAAAACCAGAAACAAGTCTATAATCATTTATAAACTTGTGATTAATTCTTGGTAAATCTTTATGAAAAAAATAAAAAAAATTAGTGTGGAGTATTTACTACATGTAAAACACTCTTACGTCCATGCTTAGAAATGATATTTTGTCAACTTTCCTAACTTATAATATATATATATATATATATATGTATTGTCTCAATGTTTTTTTTTGGATTAAAATGCCTCAATGTGTTTGAGTCTCTTGTATTGCGTGGGAAATGAGTCGAAATGTGTTTTCTTATTTTCCAAGCTTTTTCCACGAAATTGAAAATGCATTTCCGTAATTTATCAGGTTTCATAAGGAATTTACCAATATTTCTTTTTGGTTTTATGTGGGGAATCTACTGACTTTTATGTGATTGAATGTTTGAAAATTCAAAACAAACTTATAATAATTGATAATACTGGTAGGAAAAGCACAACTGCAAAATAAATGTGATGTTTATAATAAAGTGCCAACAAAAATGTGCTTTTATAAATAAAATCTCTTCACTTAATATATGCATGTGAATTCGAACTATAGATTTGAGGGATAAATCGAATATTCTACTACCTTGATTTTATTTTAATTGCTTTTACAGTTTAGTTTTTACAGTTTAGTTTTTGTTTCGTTTTAAATATCATTTTATGTTTTTGAGTGTATATTTGTTGCTAATTTTTCTTTTTTATCTACATTTCTTTAACGTATTAATTATTACAATAAAAATATAATATATTAATTAAGAATAAAACAGAAAGTTTTCTTTGTATGAAAACAGATATATCATTTTCATATTATTAAAAAAAGAAACACAAAACTACAACCGAACTTGTTTCGGATTTACAAAATCATTCACGTCCAAAAAAAATGGAATCAACTACCGCAAGCTGTCTCCTTACAAATATAAACCTAAAGGCAAAAAAACTCATAGTTCGCTAAACCATCTGCTAAACAGTTTGCCTCCCTATACACATGTGAAATACGAACTTGTTAGTCTTTCGATAAAAAGCCATAGCACAAACGTACTAGGAAGGATAATGAGTGAACATCTCCAATACGTTGTCGAAGGAAACCGACCACCATTTCCAAATCAATCTCTAACTCCACATGCTTCACCCCAAATTCTCATGCTACATAGAGACCATAATACACTCCACATAACTCCGCCAAATGTGCTGAACAAATACCAATATTTAACGCAAACCCAACATACCACTTACCAGCTGCATCTCGGACAGCTCCACCAGCTGCCGCTACGCCTGAATTTTCCACGAGAACCCCATCGGTATTCAATTTAAACCATCATGCCGCTGAGAAAGACCATTTGATCCGCCTCTCCTCTCTAACAACGCTAGACCCACTCCTCTTTAAAACTCCATGCACCTTCCATACTTCATGTGAAACCTGCTTAAAAAAGGGTGTTCTATCTCGACATTGGGCTATCTCACTAAACAAAACACCACACCTCCATTTCTAACTCCACCAAATCGTCATAGCAAAGAGATTGTACCAAGCGATACCATGAACCAATGAGTGATCCATCAGGTTCAAATAAAGCCAGAAGTGGCTCTGCAAAGAAACTAAGTTTCTTATTACTTGGAACTAACCGTCCATATACCTTCAATAAAATGACAATCTCTCAAAATATGAATGATTGTTTCCTCTCCAGCCTTGCATACATCACATATTCGTAAGTCACATAGCTGACGATGATACCTTTCAACATTTTTCATACGTTGATGTACAATTTGCCAAACAAAAATCCTAGCTCTTTTGGTAGCCACCACTCGCCATAGTTGCTTAAATAACTCACTCGTATTTTGACAAGATTCGAGAGGACGAGTTAATAATCTATAAGTTGGCTTAACCGAGAATTCACCATTCAGAGTTTCACCCCATGATAATTGATCACAACTACCAGTCACATTATCCACCACAACAGCTGAAAGCTTCAATAGAATCTGGGGCTCGTCATATGATCACAACTCCATCACTCCATAAATCAAACTCGTAAACTATCGAAACCAGCCGAAATACCTCCTCGAATTTCACTCGAAAAAGGCGTATCACTTAGCCACGTATCCTCCCAAAACCGCCTCCCAAAATCGTATCGCCTGGATATTATCGACAACCCAAGATAGTATGGAGAGTACCACCGTCTTTATACCCAATACCATGCTTTGCCACAACACCAACCACCACCCTTTATCAATGAGCCAAGAAACATCACGAACATGCTTCACCTTATATTTTTATTTTAAAAGTTTGGCCCAAAGATTAACACAACCACTCATTAATCTCCAGCCAACTTTAGATATCAAAGCAACATTCATGTCACGCGCTTTGCGTATACCAAGATCATCTTCTTCTTTAGATCTACAAACTCTATCCTATGCGATAAGATGCATTTTCTTATTTTCTGGTGAGCTTCCCCACAAGAAATCCCTTGAAAGCTTATCAAACGTATTCAAAAATGACGAAGGGAGGGAAATCGAACTCATGGTGTGCACCGGTAAAAAGGACAAGATGGCCTTCGTTAACACCACTCTACCCGCAAAGCTTAAAACCCAACCCTTCCAACCTGAAATCCTTGACGCGACTCTCTCCCTTACTTCACCAAAATAACCTTGTTTACTCTTTTATATGAAACGAGGAGGCCCAAATACATTCCCAGGTCCCTCGTTACTTGAATACTTTTCTCATCACTAATCTCCTTATCCCTACCCATATTGCCAGAGAAAAAACTTTGGACTTTGAAATATTAAATTTTTGTCCCAAAGTTGCACAAAAAGCTTCATGAATACTTTTAATAACTCGGATTTTCTCAACAGAAGCCTCCGCAAATAAGATAAGGTCATATGCAAAAAAAATATGAGAAAGACTAGGACCACCTCTCGATAATTTGATCAGCGTCCACTTCTTCTTATCAACCGCTGCATTAATCAAATGACAAAGTCTTTCAATGCATAAGACGAACATGTATGGGGATAAGGGATCCCCTTGGCGCAGCCCCCTAGCAGCAACAAACGACTCAGTCTTCTCCCCATTCCACAACATAATCATTGAGGGATTCTTAACACACTGTAAAATCCAACCAATCCATTTCTCCGGCAACCGTGAAGCTTGTAAAGTATCTTTTAGGAAATCCCATCGAATACAACCATAAAATTTCTCAAGATCCATCTTAAGTAGCATCAAACCCTTACGGCCCTTTTTACGATGCATAGAATGCCCCGCCTCTTGAAAAACCACAATATTATATGTGCTTAATCTCCCTAGGATAAAACTTGATTGAGCTGGTCCTAGCAGAGAAGGTATACTTTCTTGTAAACGCATCACGACAAGCTCCTTGAAGCCTACATGCGTTAACCATGCCGCTTTAAAACGAAACGAACGTTTCATTGGATCTTGTAACCCCTCCGGTTGAAAACACACATATAAAGGTGCATGATCCGAGGCTAAAAAAGGGAAATGAGTGACCGTCTTTTCTTGCCATTTAAGACCCGATCTAGTATCTCATTTATGCAAGTAGCTTCTGATCTACATCTCCTCCAAGTAAAATGATTCTCTGGAACCCCATATTAATTAATAAAGATTCATTAATCCAAGAACCAAAAGTCAATGAATCCTCCGACAAGCGATCATTCCCACCCGATCTTTCCTCGACTCGAATTAGCATATTAAAATCCCTGCCCACAATCATTGGATCATTAATCCATCTTAGAACCTCTTTCAATTCCATCCAAATACCACTCCTATGGCTTACAGCCGCATACACAACTATAACGTGTAGAATCTTAGTCCCATTCACCACTTTTGCATGAAAAAATTAACTTGACAATTCAACTATACTCACCTTGCCAATTTCGTCTTTCCAAAGCAGCCATAACCCTCCGTTCTGACCAATAACATCAACTCAATTATTCGAAGCCTAACCCAACACAAATACGCATGCTCTCTCTCTCTCTCTCTCTCTCTCTCTCTTCCTGCATGAGTTTCAAATATATTAATACATCGGACCTATATTTCTTAAGTATATATCGAATAAACTGCCTAAAATTGGGTTTATTAGCCCCCTCCTCCCCCCCCCCTCCCCGTAATTCCAAAGAAGTAGATTCATCATTAATAACTTCACAGAAACGTGAACTACCAAGGCTTAATCCTATGTTATTGGTTGGCTCCTCTCCTGAGCTGTCATCACGTCCGGCATGATAACTTGGTTATACGTGAATCCACTATCATCACCAATAACATTGTGTTGTTTTGAGTTACTAGCATCATCAATAGTTCCTCCCTTCTCTGTAATAGCCAGAAATGCACCTCCTTATCTACCCATCGGGACACTCTCCACTCTCACTCTCTTCCCAAAGACTAATAAATCTACTTTTCCCTTAGTTGGTCCAAACACTAGATCGTTACTTGGCTTTTGCACCTTCCCCCTAAAAACCTTGCTTCTCCATCTGTTTTCTAAAGCCATTACCCTTAGCTCTCACCGCTTCTCTCTCCTCAGTATTAACACTCCCATTCTTGCTTAATGCCTTATCCTACTTTCTTGGGCTGCACCTTTGCATTAAACACTTTAAGAGGAGCTTCATTTTCCATATATGACCCATCCGAAACAAACCCTCTACCTTGGCTAGAATCAATTGTTAGTTTTTGCAACTCTTCAAAATGATCTGCAACTCCTACCACATTACTCTCTTTCCCACTTTTACTAAATGTTTGAGATGATCTATGACGCATCTCTCCACATGCACCAGAACTTAAAGCAAAAGGCTTTGGCACCACTTGTTCACATCTTCTAACCGGTTTTCGTACCTTAGTGAATCCATCATTCGCAGGTGGATCATTCTCAGCTTGGTTAGGCAAAGATTGCAGCATCACCTCAGCAATTTTTGTTGCTATTTCCTATGGAACCAATGAGCCATATGACCATAAATTCCACACTTAGGGAAAATTATTGATAACCCCTTATACGCCACCAGATATCTTTCTCCATTAATTATGATCGTACTCTTCAACAAAGCTCTTAGGTTTACTTCAACGCACACCCTATAAAATCGAGCTCGCTCCACGTGTAATGTCGTTAAAACAACTTTCACTGGTTTCCTAGCCCTTTTCCAACTACCATTAACTTGCTTCATGATAAAATTTTACCGGGATGCTCATCAACTGCGCTCCCACCGGTGTAGTAACTATATCATAGAGGAACAAATTCAGGCGTCCAACCTTGTACCATAAGGTAGTTTCTAAAAAAATTTCATGGTCCTCCTGTCAATGCTGCTAAGTACTCTTCCTCTTCATCAAACCAAACCATGAAAAAATTCTTTGGCAAATCCAACACAAACATACCCCCCCCCCCCCNAACCTTCTTGTTAACGTTGTAAGCCTCGTCCCAATACCTTGACAATCATACAGTTTGTCCACAGCCCATTCATTACTTTCAAAACCTCGTCTCTAATCGTCACAACTGGTTCTCCATCCACACCATCTGGAAAAGAGAGTGTTACTCTCTCCATTACAAAATCATAGTCCATCACGTTATTAAGGTTTATTATCCTTCCACCACTACTCTTCATCACCAACTGAGCCCATGACACCCCCTTATCATGCGGATCTCCCGGCGGATGAGTCATGTCCGCTACATCATCCATCTTCGGATCGTTTCTTTCATCGCTTCATGCTCCAAAACTCTAGCCTTTGTCGTATGCGTCTCTTTTTTAATCCCGTTTTAGTTTCTTTTCTAAAAAAAAATTAGATTGTTTTACTAATTTATGTGAAATAATATTTTTAAAAAAAATTTACGAAAAAGATGAAGTATTTTTTTACCTCAAAATTATGATTTCTACCTTATCCAAGTTTTTCTGCTTAAAATTTTATCAACGATAATAAAAATATAAATTAATATATAACTTCATATAAATGCACCATAAAAGCGATTCGAACTTTCTCTCTTTTCTTTTCTCTCTCTCTCTCTCGAACCTCCCTTCTCTCAGATTTGTTCTGAGCTTAGGGACATGTGGAGTGAGTGGAAAGGAGGTGAGCTTCTCTCTCCATCGGAGCCTCAACCCCTTGCACCGTTCTCTTCCGACGCCAGTGGTGTCTCTGCTTAGCCATCGGCGTCGCCTTGCTGCCCATGTCTTTCCTCCGGTCTGCCTCTGCCGTGGTGGTCGATCTTCTTGTCGCGGATGCGCCTTAC
>OVBE01009785.1:10000-15677 GCA_900406425.1 Iberis pinnata
GAAAATTATTTAGAATAAGATTTTGTTTTGTTTTCAATGTTTGGGCTGAATTTTGTATTTGGATTATATATGAAAATAATAAATCTAAAACCTTTATAAAAAATGGAGAAGATATTTGATTCCAATATAAATGTGTTTTAAAGAAATTAATTTATATGCTTTGATCACTAATCCATAAAATAGACAAAGTTGAATATAAAACTATAGAGTTACAAAATATATATATCGTGAAAAGAGAAGTTAGGTCACCATCCACAGTTTTTGAATAGGTAGTTAGCAATTCTTTAATGGAGAAAACTAAGTTAACTGTTTCTAAAAAGACAGCTAGACTTCAGATTTGATTAAGCATCAATTTAGAAAAATATATTATCAATCATTCTAATTATAATGTTATATTTCATTGTCAACACCTCTTCCCATTGACTTTTATTCGCATCACCTCTTCAATAAGAAGAAGAAAAAAATTATTATAACATTTTAAAATTATTAGGACAAAAACAACCTTTTAATTAAAATAATACCAGCCGATAAACAATGTATAATATTGTTATCATATAGCTATAGTTTATTCGATTAATTCTATTGGTTGATGTACGATGGAGACCAATTCTCATTCGATTTACATATTTTTAAAACACATTACATTATAAGTGAAGTCTTTTGATTACAGAAAACATATATCGACCTAATATAGAATTTGTTGTTATCTCAACGGAAAGAAAATCAAGGGTAAATCTAAAGATTACAAGTTCAAGATATATTTAAGACGTGATCATATTACATATTCTAATTTTGGGTCTAGGAAGATTTACAATTTTTCTTTTTATCAAAATGAAAAGATTTATGGTTTTGGCACAGAATTTTGTAGTTAAAAAAAAACTTATTAAAGTCATTTAGAATATAAAATTTATTTTTTTAAAAAATGGAATACATAGAGAAGCATTCTCAAAAATAACACAAAAACTAGGTTTATTCCAAAAATACCACACACTTCCAAAAATTCGAACTGTAGGTTAATATTTGGTTTGCCTTTCTCATTCATTAACAAGAGTATATATAGATTAAATAGGTATGAATATACTTAAAAAATATCCTATATTCTAGGTAACTAACACCCTCCCTCAGTCGGAGCGGGAGGATCACAGACGCTCAGGCTAGATCGAAAGTCAAGAGAGAGTGAGGATGGTAGTCCCTTTGTGAAGATATCAGCATATTGAGAAGTCGATGGTACATGAAGCACGCGGATATGTCCCATTGAAACTCGTTCGCGGACAAAGTGAGCGTCTATTTCAGTGTGCTTTGTGCGTTGGTGTTGCACTGGGTTTGAAGAGAGATAAACGGCATATACATTATCGCAATACACAATGGTGGCTTTGGATAATGAACAGTGGAGTTCTATAAGCAAATTCCGTAGCCAAGTTGTCTCCGCGACGGCATTGGCTACACCGCGATACTCAACCTCTGCACTAGACCGAGAGACCGTTTGTTATCGCTTAGAAGACCAAGAGACAAGACTATCACCAAAGAAGATACAATAGCTAGACGTAGAACAACGAGTGGAAAGAAAACCCGCCCAATCAGCATTAGAATAAGAAACAAGGCTTGTAATAGAGGACTTTTGTAGCTGAAGCCTTTGGTTAGTGTACCTTTGATGTACCGGATAATATGTTTAAGTGCATTCCAATGTGACTCGCGGGGATCATGCATAAATAAACAGATTTGTTGAACCATAAAAGAGATGTTCGGACGTGTGAACGTGAGGTATTGTAAAGATCCTACTAGGCTACGATATATAGACGGATCCACAACTGGTGGCATGTCCGAGGAATCAATCTTGGACTTAGTATCGTCTGGTGTGGTGCAAGGATTGCATGGTGTCATTTTGGCACGATGCATAATATCCGTCAAGGTCTGTAAGAGAGAAACTCTCGCCAAGTCCTTTAATAATACGTTGTTGAAGTGTAGAAGATGAAGTCGCAAGAAACATATCATCTGCATAGACTAACATATAAGCCATATCAGTACTATTAGCAAGAATAAAAAGAGACAGATGAGCCCGACTTTGCTTAAATCCGATATTCTTAGCAATTGTTGTAGAACTTGTGTACCAAACCCGTGGAGCTTGTTTGAGACATCGGCACAATAAATACACATGTTTTGGCTTGCTCTTATCAACAAAACCAAGAGGCTGGCTCATATACATTGTTTCTTGAAGATCGTCATGAAGGAATGCGTTCTTGACATCTAGTTGGTATAGTGGCCAATCGCGAGCTAAAGAGATATGTAGAACCGAGCGAATAGTTGTAGGTTTAACTAACGGACTAAATTTTTCTTCGCAATCAATACAACTTGTTGAAATTTTCCATTAGCGGTGAGTCGTGCTTTGTATCGAGACAGAGGTCTGCATCAAATTTATGACGAAACAACCACATAGACCGGATAACGTTAGTATTAGGTGGGCGCAGAACCAAGTCCCACGTTCCACTTTTAATATGAGCATTGTATTCCTCCAGACAAGCATTATTCCAATAAGGATATTCTAACGCATGTACATGAAACAAATGAAGAGGAGATATAATATCAGTATAAAGGCACAAAGGATCACGTTGTTTTGAAATACCGCTTTTACTCTGTGTGGTCATATGATGACCCGGAGGGGGCGCTGGTGCAACCAGCGGAAGAGAGCCAGTTTGAGGAGTTTTGGTTGGTGGAGGCGGAGGGGAAATGACTATCGGATCCGGCAAAAAGGAAAGTGATGGTGGTGTTGCTGGAACCGCGATTTTGGTGAAGATAAAGATATTCTAAAAAAATATGACATGTCTTGAGATGATGATCTTTCGAGTGTGAAGGTCAAAACAGCGGTATCCCTTGTGGTTAGAAGGGTAACCGAGAAAGACGCAAGCAGAAGAGCGAGGAGCTAACTTGTGAGAAGAAATTGAAAGCAAGTTAGGATAACATAAGCAACCAAAAACATGAAGATAAGAGTAATCGATTTTCTTGTTAAAAAGCCAAGTAAATGGAATGAGATTATTAATATAAGAAGAAGGAAGAAGGTTAAGAGTGTGAACTGAAATAAAGAGAGCTTCAACCCAAAACGAAGTAGGCATGCGAGCTTGAATGCGAAGAGTTCGCATGAGATTATTGATGGTGCGAAGCATTCTTTCGGACTGGCCATTTTGCTGTGATGTGTGTGAGCATGAATAGCGAGCTTCTATACCATTTTTAACGAGATATTCTAGGAACATTGTTGATATATACACACCACAGTTATCGCATTGAAGTGCTCGAATATGTCCCTGAAATTGTGTTTTAATATAGGCTAAAAAATGAAAAAGAAAGTAGAGAATGTATCACTTTTCTTTTGAAAAAGGTAAACCCAAACAATGTGTAAAATGATCCATAAAGAGAAAATAATATTTAAAACCACTTGGACTTAAAACTGAAGATGTCCAAATGTCCGAGTGAATTATTTCAAAATGGCACAGAAAAATTTTAGAAGATGAAAAGAAAGGTAAACGAACATGTTTTCCCATATGCATGAAATAAGTTTTGTACATCAACCTTATTATTAAAAACCAAAGAATAAATGAGTGCTTAATGGATCCACCGGGGTGGCCCAACCGGCGATGCAAAAGGGAATTGCTGAGAAGTGTGATCGAAGGTAAATAGGTGATTGGTGTAATGGCATAAAGAGGTCATGGACTATCACATCGGAGCAGTTGAATCCTGGTCAAAAGATCCTTAATAGAGAAACCAAACAAGTCAAACTCAACAGAACAAGAATTATCATGAACAAAACGACGAACCGTTACTAAATTTTTGATAATTGATGGACAAACAAGCACATTATTTAGATGAAGTGGATGGTTTAGAGACGAGAAATAAGTATGACCGAATTTTGTAACTGGCGCAAAAGATCCATTACCGATTAACACTGGTGGAGTTATGTTCTTTTTAAAAGTAGAAGTTAGGGTACATGGTGTTGATGTTATGTGGTATGTGGCACCCGTATCCATGTACCAAGAAGAAGCGTTTGTATCTTGGAGTGATAAAGTATTGAACGCTTAAGAAAGATCAGTTGGTACCATGGTTGGTGTGTTCATTTGAGTGAAGTGAGCTTGAGGTCGTTGTCCATACGGACCAAGTATACCATCAGATCGAGGTGCTTGCTGATTTGGTGAAAGAGACCATGTGGATGGGCTTTGGGGTTGATCAGCCCATTGGTATGGGTTTTGAAATGGAGGATATGACCATTGAGGTGGGTCATAAGCCCATCAAGGAGAAGGCCCAAAATTTTTCCCTTGTTGATGGTATATGCCACTGTTATGGTGATTGTAGCCACTGAGGTTTGCACGACCGCGATTATTACGACCACCACGACTGCCTCTGCCACCCCTATTGTTGGAGTTGTATGGAGGAGCTGGTGAGGATTCTATGTATAGAACAGCAGAGGAGGACATGTTCAATGAGTGAATGACGATGGAGCTGACTTTTTGTGTAATTGGTCTTCTTCCTAAAGTAACATTGATCTAGCGACATGAAAGGTCGGAAATGGAGTTCGATGACGGATAATATTCTACATATTATCAAATTTCTCAATGAGGCCATTAAGGCAATGTGTAACAAGCGTGCGATCAGTGACAAGAGAGTTAACATTAGTCAAAAGATCAGAGATGGATTTTAGCTTACGAAAATACTCCTGGACAGAGAGGTCGCTAATGGAGATGGTGCGGATTTCATTCTCAAGTTGGATCGCACAACTTTCTTTGTTATCACAAAACAAATTCTCTATCTCAAGCCAAATTTCCCAAGCAGGGCTGCGAGGTTTGAGAATTGTTTTCAATAACGCATCAGTGATGGTGCCATATATCCACATTTTGACAAAGCCATCGTTTGCTTTCCACTATTTCTGTAGTAGGTGTGGAGATTGTTGTACCATCGATGTGTCCGAGAATGCCAAAAGTGATGCAGTGAGTCTCGAACAATTCACGCCAAACATCGTAATTCAGTTTAGCGAGATCGAGAACGATGAGGATGTAAGCCTTGATTTGGCTTACACTAAATGGTTTGGAGGTGGATATATTGTTATCACCCATTGCTGATGACTAGGAGGAAGAGATGTGGTGGTGATCGAATTGGAGAGGGAGAAGAGGAAGAAGCTTCGGAAATTTTAAATTTTTAAATTTGAAGCGTAGAACAGAAAGAGATTTTTGGGAGAAAAAATTGGTAGCTCTGATACGATGTAAGTTAATATTTGGCTTGCTTTTCTCATTCATGAACAAGAGTATATATAGATTACATCGGTATGAATATACTTTAACAATATCCTATATTCTAGGTAACTAACACCAATAATACCATATTTTTTCCAAAAATAACACAAAATATCACAAAATTTGAAATAGCTTTAAAATTTCAAATTTAAAGCTTAGACCCCAAAACCAAATTCTACCCCTTCAAAACTAAACCATAAACTCTATTTAATGAACCCAAACCCAAAATTTTAAATTCTAAACCCTTAAAATTCACTTTTTATGTTTGTATTATTTTTGGAACATTTGGAAGTGTGTGATATTATTAGAACTTTTGGGAGTGCGGTAGTTTTAGAATTTGAATTTCTTTTAATGGTATTTCAAAGAATTCCTCATATATATATATATATATATATATATATATA
>OVBE01009786.1:0-15677 GCA_900406425.1 Iberis pinnata
AAATCGTTAAAAACGACAAATCCGATAAGAAGAAAAAACTAATTATGAAAAACAGTCTTTCTTGCATATATTGTGGGTTTAGAATTATTTTCTATGTGGTCCAAAGACCTATAACTCTCATAAGTATGTGGCCCAAATTTTTCCCCAAAAAAGTGTGGCCCTAAGCCTTGGCTTAGCCCGCTTATGCCATGGGCCGGGCCTGGTTTTGGGGGCCTATTAACTATGAAGATGAGCTTATAAAATATGGGGGCTGTAGGCGAATGTTTCATACGGCTTTGCTCAGGGCCGGCCCTGTCCGGTTTAATCCCAAAACAGATGCATGCAGGGTCGGTCCTGAGATTACAGGGATTTAAGACAAAATAAAAAAATTAGACTAATATTTCATGTATTTTTTAATTTGGCCAATATATATATTTTGTAAAAAAAACTGAGAACTTATAAACTATATAAAATAAAATTTAAAACCAGGATCATACTCAAATATTTCACTAGACTTTGCCTAGAACCTGTTCTGAATGCATCTTAAATTATTAAGAATCGAATTCAAATGGTGGAATTTACAGTTTTAAACTTTTATCACAAGAACTAAAAGCTTCAGGTGGACGAATGTAAATTGGTTGCTACGAACAAAGAAATACGTAGATACGTATGTATTTTCATACATATATATGTATAATGTACCTAATATATATAGTTTTAAATTATTAGATCTCATGCAGACACACAAGTGGGATCCAACAAAACAAAAGACAGAGACACATCACGTTTTGTTTGGTGGCATGTATGACAATTATTTATGCGTATCTGTATATCACACATGGCTACAACTTTATAATATGCTATTATTGACTACACTTCATATCATTCTTTTATTTTATTATTTATTTTAGTTTTGTGTATTTTTGTTACGATAAATATCCTATAAAATCATTAAAAAGTTGCAATTTTTTGTCATAATCATTTTGTTGTTTTATATGATTTCATTTAGAAACTTTTTTAATTATTCTAAAATGTTTTATGAAAATGCAACTTTTTATAGTAACTTTTAGTATTGTATATTTTCACGCCTATCCATTTCTAACACTCCTAAATGTTTTGGATCTTTATGTTCCACTTAATATATAGTAATAATATCAATTTTTTTAGTCGAAAAAAAGTAACAATACGGAAAAATTTGTAAATTAAAGATTTATTGGAAAAGTAGGTCATTTTATTATAACGCTATTTGGTACCTTTTAATTTAGAAATTTTATAATAATGCAAAATGCTGTTAGTCAAGGAAAAAAATGAGTTGTGTTAAGTATTTACAAGTAGTTCTTGACTTAGTTTTTTTCCCAATGAATTTTAATTTAACACAACTTAATTGATTAATTTTCCGAAGAAATGAAATGAGTCAGATTGAATAAAGATATAAAAAAAGTTACAATTTAATATGGGCCTCGTGTATTTTATTTAAGCCCAACAACAGAAACACGTAAAATTAAAAAAAATTGGTGGTTCAACTAGGCACGAGCCAGCGAGCCATGGTGGATCTGAGTGGCGTTGAGCTGCGGTCCGTCCACTGCTGAGAGCGGGAGGTAGTCGCTGCTCTGTGAAGCCAGCCTAACGCATTGCCCTCCAACTTCAGGAACCGCCTGAGCCAAGCCTTCGCTCAACTCACACGGCACACTCTCAGCTTGGACTGGACAGCTCAGACCATGCCACAACAGACCCGACCCGTGGAGCGAGCCAGTGTCCCACCAACTTATAGTCCCCACTTGGGTGACAAGCCCTCGCTACTGAGCTCGACGTTCAAATGTTGTTTCAGGGACTTATATAAATAAAACAATTTTGAGTTAAGAAGACGATGTGGGACAAAATAAAAGTATTACAATAAACTTTCTTTGTGCGACTTCAATCGTCTTAACAAATTTTTCTTGTAGAAGAAACAATGGAGGGGATTCGATAGACGATGATTATCTTCCAGATTCGTTTATTCAATCATCCTTTTCGCATTTTTCCAATGTACAAGGTCTGATTTTTGTTTTGATACAGAGAAATTCATGGTTTCTGTTTTGACAAATGGGTGTGGATGATACCTTGAGCCAGACATTGTTTTGTTTGTGTAAGTAATTGATACATACTTTATACTTATATTGAATTTTACATATTTAAGTCAAATGTTTGTGCTTCACATGAAGCTTGTTCGTATTGAATCTGTTAAAGAACATGAAGAATTCTTAAATGAAATCAGCTTATAAGCTGTACAAATGAACAAAGAAACTCCATTTTTATCTACACTTAAAAATGTTTCTTCATTTGTTTTGCACATCTCTTACAAAACACAAGTTCTCTAGAGAAATGCAACAGAAAATGATATTATTTGATTGATTGATCGATCCAACCCCATGTTTGAATGTGTAGGTACCAGTAATTTCATTACTTTGTTGTATTAGTCCAGATTATATCTAAATTTCAATTGTTTATATTATATCAACACTAACTCGCTGCTAAATTCGTAATTGTTACTAGATTCAACACTCACTCACTGTGTTATATCAATTCACTACTAAATAGATGAGATAATGGAGATATAGATTAGTAATAATATTGAGTTCAATGTTGTGTTATGGACAGGGTCCGTCCTGGGATTTAAAATTTTGGCAAAGGCCGCAATCGACATTAAAAAATAGGCCGAAGTTGTATAATTTTTTTTTTAAACGGGTTGTTTTCTTAACCAACATTTTTAAATTAAAAAAAAGGCCGCAAGCTAATGCTTGTTCTGGTTGTGCTCAAGAACGGCTCTAATCATGGAGCCTGTTTTTTCAAATTTAATTAAGGAAGAATTACATAGATTGATAGTATTCGTTTAGAAGATGATGATGATGCCTTGAAGGCATTATTATCCTTTTGGTCTCTTGCTTAGAACCAGTCTCAGCTGCAGTTGCAGCAACCGTCATGGCTGTAGCGGCTGCACCGAGCTTTACACCACCAGTAGCTTTCATTGCACCTGCAACTTTAGCAAATATCGCCACTCCACTTACCAGGATACCTCTCAAAACTACCGTTGGTTTCACCACCACTTTTTTCTTTAACCCACTGCCCATTTTTCATCTTTTTGTTCATTAAATGTCAAACCTTTACAAACAGAAGTAAGAAGTAGGTTTGTTTTACATTAATCTGAATCTTTACACATGTTATATACATATTGCATATAAGATGAATACTTAACCTAGGGATTACATATTAATTACAGCCCATTAGGTCCAATACCCTTTCCCTCCAAGGTGGAGTGTGAAGATCACAAACACCCAGCTTGACCAAGAATGCTTCAAACTCTTTCCGTCCAAAAGCTTTTGTCACAATATCTGCAAGTTGTGACTTAGTCGAGACATGTTTCATAGCTATCGTTCCTCTTGTGACATTAGTAACTCTTTCCGTCGACCACGACCTAGCTTTACTAGTGGTAATACAGTTGAAGATTCAGATGCAACATGGTCAACAACATGGACATGCGGCGTAGATATAGGCTCTGTCGCATGAGAATCAGTCATTGTTTCAGAGTTTTGTTCGATTGGTGATGCAGGCGGTGAAACGACATCAGCAACCAGAGGTGGAGCTTGCGTGAATGGAGTAGCTGGAATTATTTCATCATCAAAGAAAACATGAGATACATGCAAGGTAAAGTCGGGTGGAGAAGAAACCTGAACATGAACCTCTTGATGATGAAATTCATTTTCTAGAAAAATAATATCCTGGGAAACAAAGACCTTTCTTGTTTCAAGATTATATATTCTCCATCCTTTTTGAGCAAAAGGATATCCAATAAATATGGATTTATCGCGTTTTAAATTTATCTCCACCATGTCGTTGATTATGGACATAGCAAACACAACCAAAAACACGAAGATGATTAGTTAGAGGTGGACGATTGTAAACGATCTCAAAAGGTGTTTTGCCATTGAGTAGTTTTGTAGGTGTCCAGTTGATAAGATAACACGCCGTGAATGCACAATATCCCCAAAAATCAATGGGAAGCAAAGCTTGAAACTGCAAAGCCCTTGCAACATTCAAAATGTGTCGGTGTTTTCGTTTGACACAACCATTTTGTTGAGGAGTTCCAACACACGAGGTTTCGTGAATAATTCCTTTCTGAGCAAAGAAATCACAGAGACAAACAAAGTCAGAACCATTGTCACTGCGCATGACTTAAACTTTCCATAAAAACTGACATTCTACCAAGATCAGAAATTTCTTTAGATGCTCAAGTGCTTATTGTTTAGATGGGAGTAGGTAAATCCAAACAACTCTTAAGTAATCATCTAGAATAGTGATAAATTATCTTGAACCACACAATGATGTTGTTCGATATGGACCCTAGAGATCGCATTAAATCAGTTCAAAACAACTAGTTGTTTTTGTAATATTCAATGGAAATGAATCTCTTGATTGTTTAGATGTCATACAAATCTTACAAGTCTTTGAATTAAAGGAACTGCAACTGAAATCAGAAATTTTCAACATCTCTAAAGCCTTAGAAGACGGATGACTGAGTCTACGATGCCACAATCCACTAGAATCTGTATCAACTATTTTTACTGTTGTTGCCACTGCAATTTACTGCAGAAAGTAGAGTCTGTATTGTTGTTTACCCGCTCCAATTAGCGTCGAGGTGATGTGGTCCTGAATCACACAAAGCTGATCAGTAAACTGAACCAAACAACCACTATCTCGAGTAATCTGAAAAATAAAAACAAGATGACAACGAAGTCCCAGAACGTAATAAACGTTGTGAAGGAGAAAAGTGTCAAGACCAACAAAACCTTGAATTGTAGATGTTGTATAATTACCATATGGTAATTTAATCAATACTGAGGACATTTGAGTTGTAGATTTTAAGAGTTCGATAGAGCCAGTCATATGATTTGTAGCTCCCGAATCATAAATCCATGACTCTATAAAATTCTTACCTGTTAAATTGGCAGATGGCGTGGAGTTCCTTTCATCCAACATGAACCAAAGTGTTCCACTGGTCATGACTTAAACCACTAAGATCGACCCTATCCGAAGCTGTGAGAGGTGGCGAGTGTGAGACTGCAACATGATGAGCTGAAGTCTGATTCATCGAGACTGGTCTGGAACGAGAAGCTATTGAAGGCAATCTGGACGAATTACCAGACTGAGATGCATTACGGTTTTGATTGTTGCGTTTATTTGGCTTTTCTTCATACCAAGGAGGATACCCAACAAGCTTAAAACAGTTCTCTGTAATATGACCTTGGCGACCACAGTGAGTGCATTGATTCAGAGATCCCCTGTTTTTAGATTGATGTGAAATAGGAACTGTTTGAGTTGCGAAACTAATAGCCTCGTGTTTCTCTTCTTGCAAGCGGCCCATGAATTTAGATTCCTCATCTTGAAAAAGGATGTTGTACGCTTCTTCCAGACTTGGTAAAGGTACCCGAGAAAGCAATGAAGATTTTACAGCCCCGTAAACAGTTTCATCTAATCCCATGAGAAATTGATGAAGCTTGTCTTCTTCCCTTTCCTTTCGAACCTCCTCCATTGTTTTGGCTTGTTGATAATCTGAAAGACTCCGCCACAATTGAGTTAATTTTCCAAAGTAAGATTCAATAACTAAACCTTTATGTCTGGAACTGGTGAGATCGGTTTATAAGCGTTGCACATGTTGTCTATTCTTGATGCCAAAACGTTTTTGAATGTGTTCCCACCGTGAATGGGCATCATCCAGATGAGAAAGAGTCGATGACAAAGTTTCATCGATTGTGAGCTTAATCCATGAAACAATGAGAGCGTTGTTTGTTGTCCAATCCTCAAAGTCATAAGAATCTTCAGATTGTTGAGCAATAGAACCATCAACAAAGCCGAATTTCTTTCGTGCTTTCAATGCTAACTTGAAATTGGTGGCCCTTTCGTCATTGTTGGGTCCTTTTAGCAGTGGTCTGGATACAAGAATATCAGGATTATCTCCGAAAATCATAGGAAGAGATCGTGCGTCGAGCAGTAACAATAATGTCACCCATCGAAATATATCAAAAGAAAACAAATCTGGATAAGATGAACTCAAGCTTCACCCTAAGAAGAAGTTTTAGGTTGATGGCTCTGATACCATGTCAAATCTTTACAAACAAAGAAGTAAGAAGTAGATTTGTATTACGTTGATCTGAATTTTTACACAAGTTATATACATATCACATATAAGATGAATACTTAACCTAGAAAATACATTTTATTTACAATCCATTAGATCAAATATAAAGACATATCTCAAGAGAATGACACATCGAAAGTAATGTCACAATCAACAAATATTTGGATCCTTTTTAATATTAAAGAATCAATAAAATCCATCCATAGTTGTATGTCGAGAATAGAAGCTATAAGGTTAATTTTTACTACCAATAGCTAAATACAATCAAAGATTCACCGTTGAGTAGTCTACTCTATAAATGTCGGAGAAGGAATTCAATTTCTGAGGAGGCACAAGTTCCATGTGATGAAGATATCAAAATTAACAACATGGGAAAGTATATTCTTACGGATCGTTTTAAAAAGGAAAAATATATGGAAAGGTGAAAGTGGGCCAAAGTTGTATCAAAGACACAGTACGACTTGAATACAATATGGGCCCAAGCCCACTAAAACATCAAAACTGAAGTCCACAACAAATAAAAAAATTGATGGTTCAACTGGGAACGAGCCAGCGAGCCATGGTGGATCTGAGTGGCGTTGAGCTGCGGTCCGTCCACTGCTGAGAGCGGGAGGTAGTCGCTGCTCTGTGAAGCCAGCCTAACGCATTGCCCTCCAACTTCAGGAACCGCCTGAGCCAAGCCTTCGCTCAACTCACACGGCACACTCTCAGCTTGGACTGGACAGCCCATACCATGCCACAACAGACCCGACCCGTGGACCGAGCCAGTGTCCCACCAACTTATAGTCCCCACTTGGGTCACAAGCCCTCGCTACTGAGCTCGACGTTCAAATGCTGTTTCGAGGACTTATATAAAGAAAACAATTTTGAGTCAAGAAACCGATGTGGGACAAAATAAAAGTATTATTGAACTTCTTCAGTTTCTCTGTAGGACTTCAATCGTCTATCAAAATTTTAGATTTTTTCTTGTAAAAAAAACAATTGGGGGCTTCGATAGACGATTAATAATCTTCCAGATTCGTATATTCAAGTATCCATTTCACAGTTTTGCCAATTTACAAGGTCTAATTTTTTGGTTTTTATATTGTAAGATTCATGGTCTCTGTTTTGAAAAATGGGTGTTAATGATCATAACTCGAGCCTGACATTGTTTTGTTGTTTAAATCAAATTGCTACATACTTATATATCGAATTGTTACATGTTTAAATCAAATGTGTGTGCTTCACATGAAGCTTGTTTCGTGTGTATGTGTTTCTGGGAGCTTTTCTCTGTATGTTAAGAACATGAAGAAGACTTCTTAAATGAAATCAAGCTTATAAAGCTGTAAAAATGAGAAAAAGAAACTGTTTCTTGATTTGTTTTTGCACATCTCTTACAGAACACAAGTTCTCTTGGAGAATTACATTGATTGAGTTGATTCATAAAGACAATCTATCATCTTCTTCAATCTTCTTATGGAGTTTGTGTTTTTACTCATATATCTTGGTGATTTTGAGGCATCTACAAACATTATGAAATATGTTTTAATTGTTACCTTCATGACCAAGTTCTATTGGTTGTTTTGGCTACAGCCTCTTCTACAGTATGAAGATTGTCTCACATAATTACATCTTAAGTCAAAGAAGCCAGAAGAATAAAGAAAATTAACAGTGGTACTAGTTTTCCATGTCTCATAACCATTGGAAGATGAAACATAAATTTATTAGAATGAAATTTTGCCAATCTATAACCATTGTTTTAAAAAATTTGGGTGGTTTATATGAAGCACTGTTGCTCTATATAAAGACACTATCACACCAGCCCCTTAGTCAAAATCTCTTTCTCTTTCTCCTCATATTTCACTAATGACCAGAAACCAAATTACTTGTGCTGCTTGCAAATTCCAACGAAAAAAATGTATTCCTTCTTGCTCCTTCTCTCAATCAATACCATCACCGTCAATTCCTCAATGCGCATAAGCTTTTTGGAGTTCGTAATATCACCAAGATCATCAAATCTATCAGCCCTTCTAAGAGAGACGCAGCTATGCATACAATCATGTTTCAGTCTGATGCTCGTGCTATTGATCCTTTTTTTTTTTTTTTTTTTTTTTTTCCCCNTAAAGGCTTCCCGCCAAAATACAAGAGTTCAAGGATTGTTTTGCCAGACAATCTGCTTCCTTGTTTTCATTTCTAGAAATATACAAGAACTGTAAAACATCAAATTGATTTGATAAAATCCTAATATCCGAGATGATGCCATGAAGTTCCGATATGTTTTCTCCTGAGTTGATAGTGTTGATTAGCGTTTGATTATCGGAAAAGAAAGTTACTGATTTCTTCCTTGAAAAAATCGCTTCATTGACTGCTTCTCTCAACGCAAGCCCCTCTGCACAGATAGAAGATGACACGTTTTGAGCAGCCTTCATCTGTTCTTGTTTATGTGTTCCATCCTTTGCGAAGATCCAAGCCAAACCCGCCTTTTGATGCTCAACCTTCCATGCTGCGTCCACGTGACACTTCCAAGTCGTTGAAACCTGCAGCCTTTTGTCAAAGATTTGTGTTTTTGGTGGTTCCACAGAACTCTGTGCTTCTAGCCATTCCCTTGCTCGTACAGTTGCTAAGCTAATTGTTTCTTCCTCAGTCATTGAAATTTTTGAAAACAGAGCTTTGTTCCTTCCAAGCCACAGGAACCAAAATAACCAAGGGCCTAAGACATTTGTTGATAATCCTATCGGAGGGAGAGTTAAGCGATCCTTCACTAGAGACCATGCTTCTAATGGCTCTGGTGGTGTGCTAAAGGATGGTCTTGATTGGAACGGGGCTTTATCCCATACTGCTTTTGCCGCCGTACAGGCGAAGAAGAGATGTCCTATATCCTCTGGCTCACCACATCTTGGGCAGGGATTACCAAAGGAAATTCCTCTTGAAGCTAAGTTTGAGCCTGTGGGTAGAGAGTTTGAAAGGGCTCTCCAAATAAGCATCTTTAGTTTTTGAGGAATCTTCAAATTCCACACTTCTTTGTACCATGATATCTGAGGTCGCTGCTCCAAAGTATGATCCGTCCTGAACTTCCGATCTCTGGCTATTACATATCCAGATCTTGCCGAGTACACACCTGACGGATTTGCGAGCCAAATTTGTTTATCCTTTCCTCCTTCGGCACTTGGTTTTATGCTCAGAATTTTGTTTTCCCAGGCTGGGATTAATGCCGCAATTTTCTCCTTGTTCCATGTTTTATTTGGACAGAGGAGATCGGCGACTTTGATGATACGGTCTCGATAACACGCTGGTCCTATTACTCCTTCTCGTGACACATGGGATAACCAAGCTTCTGACCATATGTTGATGCTTTTACCATCTCCCACTGCCCATCCGAGATTTGTAGCCAGCAGTTCTTTGCCACACAGAACACTTCTCCACCCGTGGGAGGCGAGGTTCTTGTCTTCGCTTTCCATGAAAGATGATCGGGGATAATACTTTCCTTTTAGTGTCCTTGCCAGTAAACTGGTCGGATTTTGGAGGATTCTCCAGCTCAAGTTTGCTAGTAGCGCTTCGTTAAAGCTTTGGATATCCCGAAATCCTAAACCTCCATCCGATTTTCTCTTTGTCAATTTGTCCCAAGCTATCCAAGCCATTTTCCGTGTGGAATTTTTTGCGTCCCACCAAAAACGGGTGAGTGCGGATTGGATTCGTTTACAAAGGGACTTGGGGAGGAGAAAACTAGACATAGCATAAACCGGCATTGCCGAGAGAATACTTTTTAGCATTATCATTTTCCCCGCCGATGAGAGAAATCGGGTTGACCAAGAGAGTGCTTTTTGGCGGATTCTATCTACAATAGATGAGAATAGATCCTTTTTTGCTCTTCCAAAGTGTTCCGGGAGTCCTAAATACTTCCCAACACCGCCTTCTTTGTTGATTCCTAACCTTGATTTAACCATTTCTTTTAGGAAGTGGGGAGCTTTCCTTGAGAAAGTAATAGACGATTTATCATAATTAATTAATTGTCCCGAAGCGGTCCCATAGTCTTTGATGATCCTAAGTAGAGAATCCACACTTTTCTTGCTTGTTTTACCAAAGAACATGGTATCATCGGCAAAAAGAAGGTGATTTATCCTTGGTGAAGCCGAAGCCACTCGGATACCTTGGAAACATTCCTTTACTTGACTTTCTCGACATAGACCCGAAAGTACTTCGCTACATAGGATAAAAAGGAACGGTGAAAGAGGGTCACCTTGCCGTAGTCCTCTTTTAGGGGTGACTTTTCCCCTTGCGGATCCATTTATGAGGATAGAAAAAGAGACCGTTGTAACGCATTCCATAATCCATCCTATCCATTTTGGATGAAACCCGAATCGGGAGAGAACCGTACTAATAAAACCCCATTCCACTCTATCGTATGCTTTCGACATGTCCGTTTTGACCGCCATGGAGCAATATCGGTTGGCTTCCGATGATTTTAGGAAATGGAGCACTTCATGAGTTATTAGGACGTTGTCGGAAATGGCTCTTCCCGGTACAAACGCTGACTGTGTTTCCGAGATAAGCTGCGGAAGGATTTTTTGTAGTCGTCTAGTTAGAATCTTGGAGATTATCTTGTAGTAGACATTGCAAAGAGCTATCGGTCGGTAATCCATCATCTTCTTAGGGCTCTTCATTTTTGGGATTAGGCAAATATGGGTTTGGTTAATCCCCTTTGGTAAGGCTCCGGATCGGAAAAAGGATTTAATATCCACTACTATATCCGGCCCAATGGCCGACCAGTTTGCATGGTAAAACCCGGCGGAAAACCCGTCCGGTCCGGGTGCTTTATCCGCGTGGATTGACCAAACCGCTTGTCTTATCTCCTCTGGATCCGGTTCTCTGATCAGATCCATGTTCATTGAAATAGTGACACAGGGTGTTAGAGCTTTTCTCACAATAGCTTCACTATTGGTCCCTTTAGATGTGAATAGGTCTTGGAAGTATTGAACAGCCACTTTTGCTATGTGCTCTTCTTTATAGAATGTGTTTCCCATGTCATCTTCGATAATTGAGACATTGTTAATGGCTCTTCTTCCTCTTGTAGCCGCATGGAAAAAGCCGGAGTTTTTATCTCCGGCTTGTAGCCATAGGATGCGACTCCGTTGTCGCCAGTATTCTTCTTCAGCCCTATATGCGCCTCGTAATTCTGAGTTGATGTCAAAGATGGATTCAGGTCCTTCGGTACTTAACATGGCTTCTTGTAGCTTCTGTCTACACTCTGTGATTTTCTTCTCACTGTTTTGCTTTTGAGTTTTGCTCCAGTCAATTATTGCACTTCTAACTTGTATAATTCTCTGTTGAATGTTAGCACATGCATTTGACTTCCATACTTGAGTGATAATCTTTTGTAAGTCAGAATTGTCCTTTAGACGTCGATCAAATTTGAACAAGCTTTTTCCATTTTTTCGTGAGATATCTAGGTGGATGATGACCGGCTTACGGTCAGGGTGCCCGTATATGAAAGTGATATAGAAAATGCAATTCTCAAAACCAATATAGGAGTCAATAAAGTTTTCATTAGAAGCTAGAATAGTCACTTTGACATCCTCTTTCCAAAATAAAGCAAGTCCCCCTCCACACACTCCATGGGGTGGGACTAAAAAGTGATGGTTAAAATTTAGGCCTTCGAGTCTTTGAGTTACGACTTCATTTGAGTTTTTTGTCTCCGATAGGAACAATATGTGTGGTTGAAGCTTCGATTGAAACTCCCACAAGCGTCGAACTGTCAAGGAGTTCCCGATCCCTTGACAATTCCACGCAATCAATTTTAAGGACCGAGACCGGATGGATTGTGAAAATCCATCCTCTTCCTTGCTTTGCCCATTTGGTGATTTTCGGAGCTTGTTCCTTGCTGTGATTCTCCAGCCAGATTTCTGTTGGAACTCATACCTTGACTTTGTAGTCCTCCTCTTGGTCTCTTCCTAGAAGTTCCTTCTTGTCTTGGAGACAATCCCAGAGGGGGTTTACGTTTTGGAGAAGGCTTTACTCCTTTTGTCTTGCGTTTCCTTAAGTTTGATTCTGCTGGTGGTTTGGAGTTTGCTATAGCTATCTTCCTTGCCTTGGCTCTATCTGCTTTTATCTTAGCGAGAGTAGCTTGTAGCGTACGCGTGTCCTCCGTTTGGTCTTGATTCGAGATAGGTCCAAGTCTCTGAGTGACTGGGATTCGGTTTGGTGGGCTTGGTGGTATCAGAGATTGATCGGGGTGATGTTCAGCTTGAAAGATATTATTTGCTTTTACCATTTTTGCCGCAGTCTCCTCAATTTCCCCTCGTTCCACTGCTTTCTTAAGCCGTTCTTTGCGTGCTGCACTTTCGGCAGGATCAACACAAATAGTGTATTGTTCCATGTAGTCTCTCACTTCTCCAATTGCTGTTTCGAGGGCCTCAGGGTTAGACTTTTGTACCTCTGCCGTTAGGTCTCTTTCCTTTGGAGGTCGGCGGGACTTAGTAGAGTCAGAGGCTTCATCAATAAGTTGAGATGTTCTCACTTCCCTGTAGTAGCTTCCTCCTCTTCCTCTGTCTAACTCTTCACGTCCTTCTCTTCGCGCTTCAAGATGTAGGAGAGTGTTGATTGGTCTGATCGGTCCTTGCTTAGAGTCCGAGAGCTCGTTGTTTTGTCGAGGAAGGCGATGTCGTAAGTCGTCTTTTTTAAGTGGGTAGCGTTCCATTTGTCTTTCACGATTGCCATAATGATGGTGAGCAACAGGCCTCTTATGCTCTTCATGGTAATTATGTCTGCTTTTCTCGCCTCTGCCATCCCTTTGCATCTGTCTTCTATGGTGGTTATTTGTTGAGGAAAAAGACTTTGGATTTTGGTTTCCTGAAGGTGAAGTAGCACGTCTTCGGGAGTCCCTATCCCATTCTCTTAGGTTGGGGTTTCTCCCAGACAAATCTTCACTGCAATTTATGATAGTCTTGCTTTTGTCTTCTTCCTCAGAAGCTTGTCTCTTGTCAGGGCAGTCTCGTGCTTCATGGTCAAGATGGAGACAGATGGAGCAGTGCCTTTCTAGCTTGTCGTAGATCAAAGAAGCTTCAACCTCGTCTCCATTAGAGAATTCAATTATGGATGAGGTAATGAGAGGTTTCAGGGCATTGATGTGGACTCTCATCCTGGCTGAAGCATTTGTTATTTCAACCTTCTCAACATAACCAATATCACTACCAATGGATCGAATTATTCCTTCTGTCCACAGATGGACTGGGATGCCTTGTACCCGGATCCAGAATGGTATTAAGGATGGGAAGGACTTTGATACAGTTGGCTCCCATCTCTGGAGAATCACCATCCATTTTGCAAAATGGTAGGGGCGATTTTCTAGAACCATTTGTAGATCTTCTTCAGATGCAAATTGGAATTGGAATAATCCTTTGCCCAAGTCAGCGCCTGTGGGTCTTGTCACAGTCTTCCAGCGGTCTGCTAATGCTGGGATAAGGGACCAGACTCGTTGCGCTGCTACATTTGTCACTCGCCCAATAAGAGTGAGTGAGTGTTTCTTTAAGAGTTCATTATCTTCTGGAATCGACACACAGACTCTCGCTCTTCTTGGGGGGGAGGTTTGCGAGGTCACAATGCCCTTTCCTTTTTCTGCCGCTGTAAATCGGTTCTGCATTTTGTGTGGTCTCACAGATTAGCCTGCAAGAGAAACCCACCAACAAAACAGAGAAAGCGATAAGATTCTTCCCTAAAACGGAGAGGTAGTTCTGCGACTTGTCCTTGGACAGTCGTGAGAGTTCTGTCTCTTTTCTTTACAGGAAAAGAAGAGAGATGAAAGATACTTCAGAGCTTCCCGTCACTAGATCTTGTTTTAAACCTCCAGTGCTAGTAACTGATAGCCTCATTCTTGCTTTTCCAGCGAAAATCCAAAGGCTTTTCGTGACCAGTGTGTGACCATTGATAAACACTGAAATAGTTTAGTGAGGAAGGGGAGCCCAGACAGGTTCCGAGAGAAGATTACGTTCCTGTCCCGCCGTAGGAGGAGCGGCGGAAAGTCATCGTAATAGGGTTTTTGAGCGGAGGTGGAGAGAAATTCAAAATCTTGGAAAGCGTGCCTGGGAGCTTTTTCTCTCACCTCTCTCTACCTTCCACAAATTTCTCCCTTGCTCGTGCTATTGATCCTATTCATGGATGTTGTAGCATCATCAAGAATCTCCAAAACATGATCGAGTATTCCAAAAACGAATTGGAGATTCTTCATCAACAGTTGGCTCTTAATCAAGAACCGTATATCCAGATTCAAGAACCTGAGTTTCTCTCGAGTTTTTCGAATTCTTGTGATCTATACAGCAATACGACTTCTTACGGTTACGCTCTTCCTCATGTTCAAGAACCACATCAACAACAACAACAATATTGTTGTTCTTCCGGTGACTTTAATGTGTTACAAGAAGACATGTGGTATCTTCAACTTCAAGATTTATCAACGACAGTTGAAGAGATTTCTAACGAAAGAGACGACTTTGAACATCATTAACTTTCGTTGAACAAAGGAAACCAGACTTGCCTTCCTCACAGTTCATCTTAGTCTTTTTTTTTTTTCATTTAAGAATCACATTTCTAAATCACAACAAATTCTTTACATTGATTCATTAGTTTTTTTTTTAAGTTGGGATATTTTTGTATCTCCCTTAGGATTAGATATGAAAGAGGCATGGAAACTCCAAGATATGTGCACACAAGAATTTAATGGAATAAATAAAATTCAGAGTAGAAAACTAAATTAATTTAATTTATTCCACATATATGAAGTATGCTCCGTTTAATAATAGAATAAGCCCATGATGAGTAGAAAGAGAGGCCTTGTCATAAATAGGCCCATTTAGATTGGAAACAGAAACCGTTTTTTCCCACATCGCCGAAGTAAACAGTAGAAGCTGAGTTTATATAACGTCGGAGTTACGAAGAAGATTGTCCCTTCGGGGACATCCGATAAAATTGGAACGATACAGAGAAGATTAGCATGGCCCCTGCGCAAGGATGACACGCACAAATCGAGAAATGGTCCAAATTTTTTTTGCTTAATTTTTCTAAACTGATTCACTTCTATGTTCTTCTGAGTTTCGATTTTTAGGGTTTATTTCTCGTTTTCTGAAAATGTAATCGAAGATTAGGAGGCAAATCTATGCGAAAGAGACACAGATTTACAATGTGGCAAAAGTTTTGCACAAGTTAGGTTTTGATGAAATGTTTTATTAAAGCTGTTCGTTTTTGCAGTCGGGGAAGATGACTAAACCGATAACTTTACTAAGAGCTTAACCGTAGTCTTATCCTCTAGATGAAACAGAATGTTCTGAACAAGAAGATAAATGAATGCTTTTGTTGCTTGTAATGCTTATTCAAAAGTCATAACTTTGAATTAAACTTTTTGATGATGTCCACTAATTATTACAATGTTGATCAAATGTCAGACCTAGTAAATTAGTTCAACTTGAAAATGACTTAAAATTCTCTTAAATCAACAAATTAATCTTTTTTTTTTTTTTAACGACAAATTTTATTGATAATGAATCAAGATACAATGTCA
>OVBE01009788.1:0-15675 GCA_900406425.1 Iberis pinnata
GATACTTCACTAATAATGGATTTCAAAGCTTATTTGAGCTTATGTTTTAAGATGAAGTACTTGGGCATTTTAAAATACTTCTTAGGTATAGAAGTGGCTAGGAATGCATCTGGCATGTACCTAAATCAACGTAAGTATACGTTATACGTTAGATCTTATCTCTGATGCGGGTCTTCTCGGTTCCAAACCAGCCTCACATCCTCTAGAACAACATCAGAAACTTGCTCTCTCCACNTTCCAGGTATCGTCGTTTAGTTGGAAGGTTGATCTACCTTTGTGTTACTAGACCCGACATTTCATTTGCTATTCATCTATTATCACAATTTATGCACTTACCACGCCAAGACCATTGGGATGCTGTGATCCGCGTTGTTCGATATTTAAAAGGTCATCCGGGTCAAGGTATTTTACTGCGCTCTGATAGGGATTTACGTGTTATAGCTTGGTGTGACTCGGATTGGGCAGGTTGTCCGTTGTGTCGATGGTCTATCACAGCATGGTTTATCCAACTTGGTGGTTCTCCAGTCTCATGGAAAACACGGAAACAAGATACCGTTTCCCGTTCTTCTGCTGAAGCCGAATATCGTTCAATGGCTGACACGGTTTGTGAGTTGCTATGGCTTCGTGAGTTACTTGAGACGCTTGGTGTATCATGTGCTGCTTCTATTCCTCTTCATTGTGACAATCAATCTGCTATCTACCTCAGTGCTAATCCGGTTTTTCATGAACGTACCAAACATATTGAATTGGATTGCCACTTCATTCGAGATGTCATTGTAAAAGGTATTATAACCCCTGCTCATGTATTTACCAAGTCACAATTAGCCGATATTTTCACCAAGGCATTAGGACGCAAGGAGTTTGATGATTTCAAGCTCAAGTTGGGTATTTGTGACCTCCATACTCCACCTTGAGGGGGGGGGGTATTGAGGAAAGACAAATATGGAATATTGGGATATTACATATCAATTTGTGAATATGTCTGTAAAGGAAACTCATAGCTTTTATATAAGGCACAACCTTACTATTATATCGAATAAGAGAAAACCTTTTATATACACAGTTGTTTTCTTATCAAAAGTCATATGAATAAGAAGCTATTGAACCCTTTGTATCAGCAACTCAAACACACTTTCTGAAAACAAAGCTAATGCAGATTACCAATATGACATTTCGATATTTACATAATCCGATTTTTTACCACTTCAGGCTTCATATGATTCCACTCATCCAATGGTGAAACGAGGAAAAGTCGGTATACATAAACCAAATCTTAAATATGACATAATGTTAGTTCAATCTCCTTATCTTGAACCTAGAAAAGTAAAGTTGCTCTTCACGATTTTGGTTGGTTAAAGGCTATGCAAGAAGAAATATTAACAATACATGCAACTGATACTTGGGAGTTAGTACCATCTGAAGCATCCTCAAAACCATTGGGTTGTAAGTGGGTTTTCAAAACAAAACTGAAGTCTGATGGATCACTTGACAAGCTAAAATCAAGGCTTGTAACAAAAAGTTTTGAACAAGAGAAAGGAATTGATTACATTGAAACTTATAGTCTTGTAGTCAAAACTACTACAATCATAATAGTTTTACACATTGCAGTAACTCAACATTAAAGCATAAACAACTGGATGTAAGGAATGCTTTCCTACATGGAGATTTGAAAGAACAAGTATGCATGAAGCAACCACTTGGCTTCATATATCCACTTAAACCATATCATGTTTGCAAATTAAAGAAGGCTATCTATGGGTTGAAACAAGTTCCTTGTGCATGGTTTGATAAGTTTAGCTCTTTTTTAACTAAACATTGGTTTCATTTGTAGCTTTCTAGACCCATCTCTATTTGTTTACACACAGACAACTGACACTATCTTGTTACTTTTCTATGTTGACGACATGACAGTCTCAAGTAATAATAATAACCTGATTCAGACTTTGATGATAACAAAGCTAATGCAGATTACCAATATGACATTGCAATATTCACATAATCCGATTTTCTTCCACTTCGGGATTCATATGATTCCACTCATCTAATGTTGACACGAGAAAAAATCGGTATACAAAAATCAAATCCTAAATATGCCATAATGTCATTTCAATCTCCTTATCTTGAACCTAGAACAGTAAAGCTGTTCTTCAAGATTTTGGTTGGTTAAAGGCTATGCAAGAAGAAATATCTACAATGCATGAAACTGATACTTGGGAGTTAGTACCATCTGAAGCATCCTCAAAACCATTGGGTTGTAAGTGAGTTTTCAAAAAAAAAAAACTGAAGTCTGATGGATCACTTGACAAGCTAAAAGCAATGTTTGTAACAAAAGGTTTTGAACAAGAGGAAGGAATTGATTACATTGAAATTATAGTCTTGTAGTCAACTGCTACAATCATAATAGTTTTACACATTGCAGTAACTCAACATTAGAGCATAAAACAACTGGATGTAAGGAACGCTTTTCTACATGGAGATTTGAAAGAACAAGTATCTCAAACGATATTAAATTCAACTGTCGAAAGAGCTGGATAAGTCGTTGTGAGAGTGATTGAAAACCGGTTAGAATAAGGCAAGAATCAAACAGACCTCGCTCGAATTTGTCGATTAATTTTGGTACAGAAAGCTAAAAGTTTCCTAAACAATTTAGCAGAAATGATGAAAGAAGCGATCCAATTAAGCCAAGAAAATCACCAGCTATGATGATGAGTAGATCGAGGTGTCATAACTCATAGTACAACCAACCAACAATACTTTTCTAAACCTGCCAAACCGCCAACATACGACTAAGATACCTTAGGAAGCGTAGCATCTAAAAGAAATTGGAAAATGGGACTAGAGCATGGGTCAGTGATGAGAAAAAAAGCTGAAGAAGGGCGACACTGAGGGTAGCTACACAAAAGCTGGATACCAGAATTATTCACCCGCACACCCACGACGACGCAAAAAGCTTTCTCCTGAAAAACGATTTTGAAACCTACTCCAAACAAAAAAAGCAACAACCAAACAAGCAAGGGAAAGAGAAATAATGCGGCGCTTAAAAAGCGTCCACTGCTGATTCTAAGATGAAACGTTGGACGACGCTTCTACTAATAAATAAATGAGACAAATTTAGGACGATCCAAAAATTGATGCTTTTAATAATCATATCGTTGATTTGATATACAAATGAGTTGTATGTCTTATAAATTTTATCATTATGTTACCCAGTGATGCTTTAAAAAAGATTGTGAATTGTTTAAAAGTAAGAGTCTAATTTTCCATGGATTTTCATTTTATTTTAATGGTGGAGTTTGACATTTAAAGTGATTGTGAATTGTGGTGTATTTTATATACGGAGAAAAGGATGGTATCTAACTCTAAAGTTAAAAGACGTGCATGGGATGCGTATGATATATAATTTGGATCAACCAATCACCAATAATAACATTAACACGTATCCCAACTAAAAGTACGAGACTCTTTAGCGACACCGGTACGCAATTTTATTTTACTTTTTGTGGTTTTCAGTACCAATACACGGACGATGCAATTTGTATTCTTAAGTTTTTAAAGTTTCAAGGTTTGCAAAATAAAAATAAAAATAAAAATGAAATGTAGATTCTTAAAATATCGGTATATAATCAATAAATATGGTAAAAGATAATTGTATTTTGATATGTAAAAGACATATTATGTTAATTGGTGAGTAAATATTAAATTATGGAAACTTTGAAATTACAACTTGCCGAGAAAATATTAGACTAAGTTTTTATCAGAAAATTAAAATTTTATATTTTTTGGCAAAAAATTACATTTTAGAATTTTTTGGAAGGAAAATGTAAAATTGCATTGTTCTCAAAACAATGTTGTACTGCATTTTGGGGGAAAATACTGTATCATAAACCGTCCATGTAGTGCTATAATTTATTTAAATTCTAAATAGTAAAACAAAAAATGAAAAAGAAAAATTCATTGAAATAACATAAAAAAGTTCAAATTTCAAAAATATCACTAACTTCCAAAAGTTCTAAAATATCATTAAATTATTTTTTCCCCAAAATATACCGCTACTATAAAAATTTAATTTTAAGGGTTTAACTTTTAAAATTTTGGGTTTGTGTTCAATAAATAGAGTTTATGGTTTAGTTTTGAAATGAGTAAAATTTAGTTTTGGGAGTTTAGTATTTAAATCTGAAGTTTAAAAACTTTTTCAATTTTGTCGTATTTTTGGAACAAAAATATCATTGTGGTATTTTTGAAAAAACTTATGGTATTTTTATAACTTTTGGGAGCGTATAGTATATTTTGAATATATCTAATTTGTGGTATTTTTGAGAATCTCTCGATTAAAAATATTTTTTGGGAGCATATTTAACTTAAATAAAAACTTAGTTGGATGAAAAAGACAACTAAAAAGAAGAAGTGAAAATTCGTTGCGTACAAAAAATATTATAGAGTAGATCAATAATATTTTTAGGGAAAAAAATCAACCCCACTTTAAGCTCTGCTGTTTCTAGGGAAGAAAAAAAAACAAGTCATAGATATGAAAATTCATAAGGGTGTTGGATATTCACTGAGCATTTACCAAATTTTAACATCCGTACGTTTGACGGTCAACTAAATAAAATAGTGTTAAATGTATTATTTGTTTCATAAATGCTTAGATAATGGACAATGGTAGAATCTCATTAGAGATTTTAATGAATATTTTAATATTATTTATTAATTTTTTAAAAAATAAGTTTTTTTAAAAAAATTTAGTGCTTTTAATGTTTAGAGCATGTCCATTAGGACATCTTAATAGTTTCTTAACATGTATTATAGTATATTTAGATTAAAATAAAAACATTTTAATTATCATAATACAAGGATCGACTTTTGTTTAAGATAATTAAGACCATCTAAGATATGCTAACGTGTCAACTGGTCATTGGTCCGTGTTTTTTTTCTTTTTTCTCAATCCTGAAATCGAGGGTTGGTTTTTATCTCTGGAGAAAGCGATGACGACGGCGATTTGTCTTTTCCGGCAAAAATCTCGGTGAAATCGTCGTAGAAGACGAGGTTTGAGGTAATCGATTTCACTATATCATCTGCATGAGCCGATTGGTCTATTTTAGTAATCGATTTCACTCGTTTTGTTTGATTTTCTTGCGATGATGAGGAAGCTTTTGACGCAACGTTTGTTCGGTTTATGAAGAAAATCGGATTTTGTTAGATGGGCTTTCTCCTCCGATGAAATCTACAACAGAGGAGAAGGAGACAAAGATGAAGTCTATGGAGCTTAATGTTCAATATGTGAAGAAATTGTTAAGAGTGGCACAAATTGAAGTTGTTAATACAAGTTAGGTTGGTTGAAGATTCAGGAAACGTTATGAAACCAGGTACATTCTGAAACATAATGTAATACAAGTTAGGTTGGTTGATTGTGATTAAGTGTGTGTGAATAGTTGGTAATTAGTGTATGTTGTTGATTTTTAAGTGTTCTGTTATGATGAAACAGATTGAGTTTAACAATGAGTTTATGAAACATATTGAATTTAGCAATGAGCTTATGAAACGGTTGAATTTAGCAATGAGTGTATGTAGTAGTTAATGTTCTGTTTTGATCTCAATTGAATGTTGGATCATTCATTCTTTATAATTGAAACTTTAGATTTGGTGATGTTAGAGTTGTATGTTCTTCAACTTTCGATGGTGGTTTATTATGTGGCTGTTAATATCTCAATCCTTTTGAATGCAGAGCCAAAGGTTGTGGACGATCTACATTTGAAGAAGTGAACAAGGATGCGTAAGTGGATCGGTTGTAAATGTAAAATAGAATACTCAAATGAAGAAGAACAACTGGTTATTGAATTTGCTAATACTTTGGTATGTGGCTCTATCTTTGCTTCTTTAAAATTCATCTTTGCATAACATGATTGAGAATCTCGTTTACACAGTAAGTCATGTAGTGGTTGAATATATCACTAGCTAGCCAATGAATTTTGGTGTAATTTTACAACTTTTGGCTATAGCTTGTAGTTTGATTAGATGAAAATTATGAATGGTTGAAAAGTTGGTCTTTTGAGTATAGACTGTAGCTTCAAGTGAATATCTTAGGAAAACTTTTAATTGGGCTTATCCCTTTCCCTTTTTAATGCTTGTTCTGTTCTTGCTTGGTGGAACTGCATGTTACATTGGTGAGTTTGAGTATGTTGATGACCACATGTCTGGTAAAATAGTTGTTGAACTTAATGGAAGACTAAACAAATGTGGAGTAATTAGCCCTCGTTTTGATGTTGGTGTTAAAGAGATTGAAGATTCTTGGATTCTTTTACTGAAGGCAATGAGATTGGTATTGATGAGGAATTCGATTAAGCTAAAAAAACTAAAGGGTACTAGAGTTTTTGGATTGCTTGATTGTGTTTGTTTTTCTAGATAATATGTTTTCAAAAATTTTTTCAATTAAGAACCCACCAATGGAAGTGAAACACAATAAATATGAGGTATAGGTTCTTAAGTGTATAAAGTTATTAAGAAAATAATTAAAAAATGTATTAAGAAACTTTAGAGAGGTCCTCTAATGAAGATGCTCTTAAACCATTAATGTGGCTTTTAAAAATTAAAAATTATCTTTTTTTATTTGAGATATTTGAACATAAATTATTTTTTATTAAAATATTTCAACATCACAAATTTATGAAACTAACAAATTATTGCATTAAAATTTCGGGTATTTTCCAGTTATTTTAACATGGAACCAAATCAACCTAGAACCGACAAGAATTGAACCAGAATCGAACCGAATATTAGAAAAATATTGATTGGGTATTCGAATAGGATCCGAAGAACCGGAACTGAACCGAATATCCGAAAGCTTAGCCCTACAAAAAATCATGAATAAAAAAGTGGAACCGAACCGATCCGAAACCGACAAGAACCAAACCGAATATTAGAAAAGTATCGATTGGGTACTCGAATTTAGGATCCGAACAACCGGAACCGAACCAAATACCTGAAAGCCCAGTCCAACAAAAAATCATGAATAAAAAAATGGAACCGAACCGACCCGGAACCGACAAGAACCGAACCGAAACCAAATTGAACCGGAACCGACAAGAACCAAACTGGAACCTAAAAGTATCAATTAGATATTTGAAATTTAGGATCCAAAGAACCGAAACTGAACTGAATACCCAAAAACCAAATCTTACAAAAACATTAAAAAAACACTACTCGACAAAAAAATCAAGACCACCAATCCTGGGCTGCCACGTGGCGGTCCTGATCCGATATCTTTAATCCCATAAGAAGGATCGAATCTTCTCTCTTATCATATAATATTATTATTGTTATATAAAAACGCTTAAGATACTTGCGTTGGACCTGCTCTAAGCTCTTAACAGGGTTGGGGGACTCATTGAGCTTAAAAACCAAATCTCACACACTTGTTGCAATTGAAATCCTTTCTCTTTAAATTAATTATAAATGTGGGCTATACTCACTTCAAGTTGTAGAGCCAACTAGAAAAAGCTATTATTGTTTGTGATTTGGATGTCATGTCCATATCTCTCATATCTTCGACGGCTCGCTCACTATTTATTTCTTTTCTTTGATTTTTTGGCCAACTCAATGAGTTGGATAATAAGGTTTAGTCCACATGTAGCTCAACTTGCCAATTTCCAACCCATGATGCCCAAGTAAGCCTCACTAAACTATTAACTTTCTCTTTCCAATAATTTGTTTTAATTCTCCTATAAATTGAATTATTTTTTTATATATTTGCTATTTATTTTATATATTTACTATTGTAAAAATTAATATCAACATATATATATATATATATTGATGTTACATAGTTACAAAAAAGTGTATATAGTATATACTAATAAACCATAAACCCTAAAACTATTTAAAACTTATAAAGATAATAACAAATAAATCATGATAAATATTAGAATAAATAAGATAAATAACAATAAAGATATTTGGAATATTCCAAATATCTAGCTGCATCAAGTCTCGTCGGTCCAGAAAGATTCATCCTTGAATCTTCAATAGGATTCTTCCAGGATAAATCTTTTTCTTCTTCTTCTCTTGATTTGCATGAACCAAATATTGTACGGATTTTGCACGGATCCGAATTTGCAAAAATTTCGCACAAATTTTTTTGCACATATAAGATTTTGTACATATTCTGCACGAAATCGGTTTTGTACAAATTTTACACATATTTCAATTATTAAAATTTAGAGTGATTTAGCAAAATATGTGTATTTTTATTTCAAACAGGAAAAATGGGTAGGTACATAAGCTTAATTAGTAATTTGGATGGTGGGAAAGAATAAAAATTATTGCCCATACTATCCCTCCATAATTAATAGAAAATAAAAAGCAATCTACTTTTTAAATTAATATAAGAAAAAGATTTACATTTTTATGAATTAAAAATGTAATCATACGTGCACAATTTTAGAAAAGTCAAATATGCTTTATTATTAAAATATACAATATCATTAGCCAATAAGGAAACTAGATTTACTAGGATTGGAAATGAATTTTTCGTCAAGCAAAATACGTGTGTTCTTATGAACACAAAAATGTATTCATGTGAACACATGTTTATTCATATGAATTTATACACAGGTTATTGTTCGTATGAAATTATATTGTTCATGTTTAAGTTTTGGACAACTAAAGTAGACTTGAAGATTAGTAAGAACAGAAATTTGATTGGAAATCAATTCTTCATAAACCAATTTACGTGTGTTCACATGAACACAATTGTATGCATATGAACGCATATGTGTTCATATGAATATATATCCTGGTTATTGGTCATATGAATGTACATTGTTCATATGGTCATATTTTGTTCATGTGAACAAAATTTGTTCATCTGATTTCTTGGCTTTTGTTGATCTTTTGACATAAGATATAAGAGGTTCCTTTGGTTCAACATAAGATCTTCTGAAAAGTTGTGCAGAAGATTGATATGATGGTGTTACACACTCTCTTGAATCATCTTCTTTGTGTGAGACATGTAGAAATGTTTAAGAAAAGTTATGCAATAACAACATAGGTAAATTTTCAAAGATGAGAGAGATATTCTATTGGTGAAATACACTTTACATGTCCGAAGACTGTATCCATGGAAGGATTTTTTGGAAAAGATAGATCTGCCACAATATTCATGAACATCATGATAGAATAACGATGGAGAGAGATGTAGAAACAAGCCAAGAATCAAACAGACAAACCTTCTTCGCCGGAGAAGCAGATCGACGACATGAATCTCCTAGGGCCATCGTCGGAGAAAACGCAGAAGAAAGATGAAGAGACGCCATAATATTTAAAGAATGAATCACCTAGGTAAAAATATAAAGATTTTTTATTTCCTTAAATTGTTTAAAATATTATTTTATATGATTTAAATATATTTATAATTTTATTGTTTAAATTATTCATCTACGAATTTAAAAATGATTAATTCAAAATAGATTTAGGGATATAATTGTAATCTTAGATGAATAAAATACCTAAACACCAAAGGATTTAAAAATACCTCCTTTTCAAATTAGCTAAGATAAAAGTGTACATTTTACCAATTTATTCTAAAATTTATCACCTTGAAAACGAAGTCGATCACCTCGACGATTAGATCACCATAGATCTTTCTGTAGATCTCATGGTTCTCTTTTCTCGGGATAAAAAGACTTTCGTCCTCGAAAGTGTAGCAACTACCTATCAACATGACATTTACAATCGTTCTTCGATTAAGAAATCAAAGAAACGCAGCTCTGATATCAAATGATGAAGCAAAAGATAGATAAAACTAGAGATCTAAGAATACCCATAAAACTAGAGTTTGTGAATACTCTTCACAATGGTTTATAAATAAATAGGGTTTGTGAATACTCTTCACAGTGGTTATAAAAACCTCTTTTTAAAAAACGTTCATTTTATTAAATCATCAAGTCTTCCTAATACATATATACCTAAGAGGCTATTTATAATAAAACCATAAATCCTAAAAATATTTAAAATCTATAAAGATAATAATAAATAAATCATGATAAATATTAAAATAAATAACAATAAAGATATTTAAAATATTTAGAATATTCTAAATATCTAGCTGCATCAAATGCTCTTAAGAAATATATAACTAACACTAAAAAATATACTTTATATTATTAGATCGATATGTGCCGTAACCTAAATTAATAATGGCAATACAACACATATTATATTAGAATTAGTAAATTTTTTGACATGTGTTGTATTCACCTTAAACGCATTCATTTTTCTTATAAAATCTAAAGTGTATGTCTTGTTTCCTCTAGTTAAAGTGGTTGTTACCAATCAAAGATTAAAGGGGACCACATTTCACCTTCTTTTATATATTTTTCTTATACGGTTTTCCATTTACAAAAGTCTATCCCAACAAATGTCATCGGTGCACACAAAAAAAAATTGTCATCTTTTATCTTTTTGTATTTTCTTGTTGTTCAATTTATGACAGTCCAACTCTAAGTAGAATCGAAATCCAAACTTGCCGCAACCTAATTTAGTGTCGGCTCAAAACTATTAGGGACCCCCGGACAAAAAAAATTTGAGCCCCTTATATTTAATTTTTTTAAGAAAAGATAATCAAAATTTTAATATATTAGATATTTATTGTAATTTTTTATAAATATATATTAAATAAAAATAAATTTATTAATTTTTCTTTAAAATATTAAAAAAAATAAAAATAAATTTTTAAAAAATTTTAAAAATTTGAACCAAAATATTATCGGTTCAGGGGAGGGACCCGAGACGGTCGCCCCTTGTGTCCCTCCCACTAAGCCGGCACTGCGGCTAACTAAATCCAAAAGTTTCCTCTCACTTATTTCTTGTTTTTAACCAGGTTTCTTATATGTTTATTAGACTACATCAATATTCCTAATTCGAAGTCCATTCTATGAGTACGTTAATGAATAAAATCCCAACATATTGATTCTTTTATTTGGAGATGAATATTTTCTTCTGCAAAGCTATACTTGTTGAGTGAATTATCATTATTAATATCCTAACCCTATATGGAAAAGCTTTTGGACAACATATAAATTTTAACAAGTCGATAATATTATTTGGCACACGAGTGTTAACTCAAGACAAGTCTCTTCTTAAAGAACAATTGACAATCCCAAAATAAGGGATGATGAAAAATATTAAGATATTTTTGAACAATTATAAGGGTCAAAAGCCCAGTTATTTGCGTATGTGTAGGACCAACCGCATTCCCGAATAAATGGATGGTTGACGAAACTTTTATCAAAGAGGGGAGGAGGTAAGGAGATCATGATAAAATCGGTTACACATGCTCTTTTAACTTATGCCATGTCTTGTTTCATATTACTTGTGGGGATAATCTAAAAGTTAACTAGTGTTACTGCCGATTTTTGGTGGAGTAGAATGGCAAACTCACGAGGTATTCATTGGGTTATGTGGTCTAGATTTTGTCTCCTGAAAAAATTTGCCGGAATTGATTTTAACCAGTCGTTCTTGGCAAAAAAATTTTTTTGCTTTTCTATCATACACCGGATTCTCTCATTGCTTGGATTTTTAAAGAGAAACTTATCGCCACTCTTTACCTTTCCGAGCTCAAAGTCTTGTTGTGTCCAATTTTGCCACATATAGAGCAGTGGACGATCCTGCCACGCCGACTCAGTTTTTCCACTACCTTCTGCTTCTTCTTCTTCTGAGGTGACTCATGCTTTTCCTTCTTTCGTTCAAATGTCTTCTTTCTACCAGGAAGTGAAGGTTCAGGAGGTGCTTTGATCTATCTCAGTCCTGAGTTCATCCAATATTTAGCTCTTCTCATTGGAACATTTGTTGACTCATAATAGCTTCTCCAAAATGTTGTTGAGAAGCAAGTAGAGACTCCACTGTCTACATTTACACTCTGATCAAGCATTGCACCACACGCATGCTCACACGGTATTCCACTTATTTGCCACTTCCCACATGTACAAGTTTGTAGTACCACATTCACTCTATGAGCATCTCCTAGCAGATGGACTTCAAAATTACCATGTTTTCCCGTATACATTTTGCACTTATGAACCTTCTCTTTCTCATCCTCAAGCAATTTTACTACATATTTAGTAAAATTCCCAGTCCATTTATGAGCTTTCTTGTTTCTCTTTGTGATCCTTGTGGGAGTAAAGATCCGCTCGGGTCGGATCTTCGGAAAAAGGCTCGGGTCAGACATTGTTGTTGGGCTCTCTCGTTATGGAAGTGAAGATCCACTCGGCTCGGATCTTTGGGAAAGGGCTCGGGTCGGATATCGTTGTTGGGCTCTCTAGGCCCATCATCTCTCTCACTATGTCAATCAACTCTCCTGTCGCCTTCACCGGAGAATGCTTCAGCTCTCCGGAACTCATTACAGAGAGTACTTCAGCTCTCTGGTCATCATTTCAGAGAGTGCTTCAGCTCTCCATAACTCATTACAGAGAGCACTTCAGCTCTCTGGACACCATTACAGAGAGCACTTCAACTCTCTGGTCATCACTTCAGAGAGTGCTTTAGCTCTCCCGTAGTCATCACCGGAGAGTGCTTCAGCTCTCTCGTCGTCATTACAGGAGAATGCTTCAGCTCTCCTGTCGCCATCACTGGAGAATGCTTCAGCTCTCCGGAACTCATTACAGAGAGCACTTCAGCTCTCTGGACACCATTACAGAGAACACTTCAGCTCTCTGGTCATCACTTCAGAGAGTGCTTCAGCTCTCCCGTCGTCATCACCGGAGAATGCTTCAGCTCTCTCGTTGCCTCTCCAGAGAGCACTTCACTCCTCTCACCACGTTCACAGAGAGCACTTCAGCTCTCTCACCATGTTGTTGGGCTCTCTGTTAATGGGCTCTCTTATCCCGTCAACTCAGAATGTGCTTCAGCTCTCTTTGGTAATTAGGGTTCTCAAGCCCATTCAAAAGATCGCGACCCGTTTAGCGAGCTGAGGAGTTTGACCAAGTACACGACCGAGTCAATGCCGAGGATTGCGCCCAAGTAACTGTAGGATTGTCTGTTACAAGGAGAATTCAAAGAGAATATCCGCGCATTGAATGCCATAAATGCGAGCTCATTAAGAGAGCCGAGAGAGGATAAAAGAGAGGGGGAGAGCTCTAGGGAGGGGGTTCGAAATTTACTTGTAAAACTCTTGAGAAATTATCTTGTAACTTTGATTGAGAATTTCATACGCAATAACACCTTTTTCGATTTTCTTTGAGTTTTTAGTGATATTTTGGTGTGAGGTGATTTCCGCTCTCACATTTTGGCACCGTCTGTGGGGAGAGAAGACAAACATTCCGGCAAAGTAGCTGAAGAATGTTGACTCTACCCAAAAAAAGAATGGAAACACCCACTAACACTCAGGTCGAAAACCAGGAGAACCCAGTTGTGAACCAGGACTCCTTAACTGAGTTGAAGGTGATGCTGGCGATGCTGGTAGCGTCTGTCGAGAAGCAGAAAGAATCAAGCGACGCACTTATCGCACGCTTCAACAGTCACGAGGATCATGTGACGACTCGGCTCATATCCTTGACAAATGTCCAGTCGGCTCATATCCTTGACGCACTTATCGCACGCTTCAACAGTCACGAGGATCATGGAGCCGAGCCGATGATTTTGATCCTAGAGAAAACAGGAGGTGGTGGTACTAGAGGCGAGAGCTCTCTGGAAGCGAGCCGGAGAGCTGGCGGTTCTCAGGGTATGAACCAGAGAACCGAAGGGCCCCTGGATGTGAACCAGCGAACTGAAGGACCCCTGGATGTGAACCAGAGACCTGGTAATCCCGAAGGTCCGAACCTGAGAGCTGATAACCTTGCAGGTCTGGATTCCAGTAGGAGATCCGAGGACATCCCACCCTCGCAGCGAAGAAGCGAAGGCACTTTGGACGCAAACTGGAGAGCTGAAAACCAGAGGACTCAAAGAGACACAGGAGAGCTGCAAACTCCAAGCTCCATACAGAGAGCCGGAGATAACCTGGGAAGGAGTTCTCATGAGCAAAGAGATCGGGATTACGACACGCTTTGAAGATCCATTGATAAGGCGAATGACGAGCTCCTTGTAGTGACCTCGAAAGTACACAGAGTCGCTAGCGCGGCTTTGGAGATCGAACGCGTTATCGTGAAGACAGAAAGGACACCTTTCATCACGCGTATCACCGAGGCACGAATAAGGGATATTGGAAAGTTAAGACTCCCTATCTATAAGGGGAAGTCTGACCCGAAGGCGCACATGACAGCTTTTAGAATTGCCGTCACCAGAGCGCATTTCAGTGAAGAAGAAAAGGATGCAGGACTGCAGACTTTTTGTCGAGAATCTCACAGGATCAGCCCTCGAGTGGTTTTCCCAACTTGAGGGGGGTTCGATTGACAGCTTCACACGGCTATCGACAGTATTCCTGAAGCACTATTCCATTTTCATTGACAAAGGAACCTCAAATGCCGACCTTTGGACTCTAAGTCAAGGTCCGAACGAATCACTCCGAAGCTTTATCGAGCGTTTCAAGAATGTTAAAGCGAAGGTGGCTGGTGTAATAGAGTCGACGGTGCTGGCTGTCCTCAAGCATGGCCTATGGCACGAGTCCCCATTACGCTTCGACCTGACGATTCATAAGCTAGAGACGATCGAGGATGCACTTCATCGTTCTACAAACTGGATGATTATCGAAGAGGAAAAGGTTGCCCTTTCTAAAAAATTCAAGACTGTAAGAGGAAGCTCTTATTCGACCCTTTCACCAAAGAAGTTCGAGAAAAGAGATAATAAAGAATATCGAGGAAGTTCTAAGGGGTCTCACACGTACAACGTAGAGAAAGGGGGAAGGAAGCAAGAGAGTAGAGATGGACCGCGTATGCTAGGGCGCGATCCAGACGCTTATTGCGAGTTACACAAGTGAAATGGTCACGCCACGCACGATTGTTTCAAACTGAAGAATTTCCTTAGCAATAAATTTGCTAAAGGAGAGTTGAAACACGAAATCGACTTAGAGGCAATTGTTCGCGAGATGGAATCCCCGGAGGAAAACAGAGAGGCTCCCGCAGGAAAGAGACCGCGAAGCCCAGAGCGGGGAAGCACTTCGAAGGCTCCTCAAAAGAAGCGTATCTACTTCATCATGGGGGGATCTAGACATTGCCGAGAATCAGTCTCTTCGGTAAAGTCGTATGTGAGGAAGGCGGAATTTGGGAAAGCAAGACACACTCCCGATCTTGGGAGTGAGATAAGCTTCACCGAGCAAGACGCTTCTCACTTAGATCTGCCGCATGATGATGTCTTGGTCGTCGAACTCGACATTGGGGAGAATTGCGAGATATCACGAGTACTAATCGATACAGGAAGCACTGTGATGTCATGTTCCTCGACACGCTCAAGCGGATGGGGCTCGACACCACTGAGGTGAGAGGTCCTCCAACCCCTTTGATAGGGTTTAGCGGATAAATAGAAATGTCCCTTGGGATGATAAAACTTCCGGTGTCCGCACAAGGTGTTCACAAGCTCATCGATTTTACCGTCGTAGGTCGACCAGCAACCTATAACGNTTTTACCGTCGTAGGTCGACCAGCAACCTATAACGTAATTTTAAGGACCCTTTGGCTCCATGAAATGAAAGTTGTGCCATCAACATATCATCAATGTGTGAAGTTTCCCGCTAAAGGTGGAATAGGAATTCTC